>PVJO010005720.1:0-95722 GCA_004026905.1 Hystrix cristata | reverse complement strand
AAAAAAAAAAAAAAAAAAAAAAAAAAAAAAAAAAAAAAAAAAAAAAAAAAAAAAAAAAAAAAAAAAAAAAAAAAAAAAAAAAAAAAAAAAAAAAAAAAAAAAAAAAAAAAAAAAAAAAAAAAAAAAAAAAAAAAAAAAAAAAAAAAAAAAAAAAAAAAAAAAAAAAAAAAGAGTAAGCCCAAATAATAACCTAATGATGTACCTCAGGGTATTAGAAAAACAAGAACAATCCAAATCAAAAGCTGGTACAAAGAAGGATATTATAAAGATCAGAGCAGAAATTAATGAAATTGAGACTAAAAAAAAGTACAAAGAATCAAAGAGCTGGTTCTTCAAAAGAATAAACAAAATAGACAAACTTTTAGTTGATATTACCAAAAGAAGGAAAGAAAAGACCCACATCAATGCAATTAGAAATGAAAAAAGCAAAAGAAGCAACAAGATATGTCATGTACAGGTACAAATCCCCTATGATGAATGTTATCACTATGTACATCTAAAATGTACCATTAAAATAAAATTTAAAAAAAAAGAAAAATCAAAAAAATGAAAAAAGCAAAAATCACAATGGACATTGCTGAAATCCAGAAGAGTATTAGTAACTATTTCAAAAACCTATACTCTAATAAATTGGAGAATTCAGAAGAAGTGAACATATTCCTAGATACATATGGATTACCAAAACCAATTCAAGAAGAAATAAAAACCCTGAATAATCCAATAACAGGCAATGAAATTGAGGCAAAACAAAACAAAAAACAAAATAAAACAAAACAAAACAAAACAAAAAACCCTACCAACTAAGGAAAGTCCAGGACTTGACAGATTTACCACTAAATTCTACAAGAAACTTCACAGAAGATCTAAAGCCAATACTTCTTAAATTCTTTAATGAAAGTGAAAGGGAAGGAGTAGTTTCAAAGTCACTCCTGGAAGGTAGCATTACTTTGATTCCAAAACCAGAGAAGAACTGAACAAAAAAGAAAACTATAGGCCAACCACTTTAATGGATATAGATGCAAAATCTGGCAAAAACATACTCACAAACAGAATGCAACAAATCATTTAAAACATCGTACATCATGACCAAGTAGACTTCATGCCAGGAATGCAAGGATGGCTCAACACACACAAATCAATAAATGTAATACCTCACATAAATAGAAGCAAAGACAAAAATCACATGGTCATCTCAATAGACAGAGAAAAAGCTTTTGACAAAATCCAACATCCATTCATGATTTTTGAAAAACCCTGAAGAATATAGGTATATCTCAATCTGATAAAGTATTTATGACAGATCTACTGCCAACATCATATTAAAAGGGGAAAAACTGAAAGCTCAGGTACAAGACTAGGATGTCCACTATTGCCACTTCTGTTCAATGTACTACTCAAAACTTTAGCCAGAGCAATGAGGCTAGAGAAAGAAAAAAAAGAGGGGGGGGAGATATGTAGAAAAGGGAAGAATAAAGTATCCTTACCTGCAGGTGACATAATTCTATATGTAGAAGATCCAAAAAACTCCAGCAGAAGACTCCCAGAACTAATAAACAAATTCAGCAAGCTAAGAGGATATAAAATCAATATACCAAAATCAATAGCATTCCTGTACACCAATAATGAACTCACTGAGAAAGAGAATTAGGAAAACAATAACATTCACAATAGCTTCAAGAAAAATTAAACACTTAGGAATCACCCTAACAAAGGAAGTGAAAAGCCTCTACGTTGAAAATGTTAGTACTGTGAAAAAGGAGACTGAAGAGGATATCGGAAGTGGAAAGATATTCTCTGTTCCTGGATAGACAGAACCAATATTGTCAAAATGGTCATACTTCCGAAACTGATAGATAGACTTAATACAACCTCAGTCAAATGCCAGTAGCATTCCTCACAGAACTATGGAAAAAAATCCTGAAATTCACATAGAGCCAGAAGAGATCCAGAATAGCCAAAGCAATCCTGGGCAGTGGAAGCAATGCAGCAGGCATGACAATCCTGGATTTCAAGTTACATTACAAAGCTATGGTGATAACAATGGCATAGTACTGGCACAAAAAGAGATGCATAGATCAAAGGAACGGAATAAAATATGCAGAAACAACCCCAGAGACGTGCAGCCACCTGATCTTTGGGGTGAAGAAAGTAGAAGAGGTAGAGGAGATGGAAGAGGTAGAGGAGATGGAGAAAGGAGAGAAAGAGGAGGAAGTATAGGGGGTAGAGGAGGTAGGAATGTGGTCGGGGGAAGCATTTATGTGCCACAATAAGACATTTATTGAATATTTATCAGGGTTATGACTTAGAGGGGAAAGAGTGGCATGTTATCTACATAAAAATTACACCATTACAAGGTTGTTGACATGTTAGGGGACAAGAGAAGTATTCTTTCTAAGAGTAATTTATGTCTATGTCTTCTGAATTGCCTGGGTCACAGCTGGTTTTCAGCTAGGGAATTCCTTGCAGGAAGGAGAAAGTGAAATGTCAGTCTCCCAGGGCAGATACAGTCAAGTTTGGAAGACTGAAAGGTTAGCGGATGGATTCAGTTTAACTGATGAGGTGGAAAGCTGAGTATCTTCAAGTGCTAATGGGACAGTTGGAGGTGTATCTCAGTGTATATCATTTGCCCATCAAAGGCCCTGGGTTCACTCCTAAGCAAACCCTCAATGAATAGATGAATGAGTGAATGAGAAAGAAAGTCAAATCAGCAGTCAGGAGGGAGGGAGGGTGGATGGGGATGAGGGAATTAAAATACGAAAAGGAGAGGCCAAAATCTTGGGGAAGCCATAAAAGGCAGCGGCCTGGGGAGGGGAATCAGGACAATGGTGTAGACCCCTGTGTACTGTTCAGTGTGGGAGGAACTGAAACCATGGGACCCAAAAGACATGTGGGTGCATGTGCCCCATAAGATCCTGGGCCAAAGTCAAGGAGGTACATGGGCAGCTCAATAAGAGAGAGGCCTGCGAATTTGTCTGGTGGGTCCCGGGTGGCAAGAGGAGACAGTGAGCCTGAAGACAGGGCCCTGCTCAATGGGGCAGAACAGAGGGAGAGCAAAGGAGGGAATTGGAAGTTCACCTGGCCAGGACTGAAGAGGGATGTCAGAGTGGGATGTCGTACCTGCAGTGCCCTCCGCAGGTGGAGCTGGTGACTCTGGGTGTCGTTTCAGGGCTTGCCCCCACCCCGACCCGCTCAGTCTGAGGTTTGCTGAGGCACCCTTAAGGGTCACTGCAGGGCTCCTCATAGGATTCCACACTGAACACAACTGCCTCAGCAAGAAGCAGCAGGCAGGACACCAAAATCCACTTGCTTCTTCTTCCTGGGCACGTAGCTGACATCCCTCAACCTCTCTTGCTTAGGAAACACACCGCGACTGGGTTCTAGCCAAAGCATTGTGAGCCTGAGGCAAATTACTTCCAGGCCTGGAAAGTAACTGCAAACCTCCCACAGGTGTGCCTCCCAGCCTCCCGGCATCCTGGAAACCATGGGTTGAAGATGGCAGGACCACCATCCACCCAGATCCCTGATTGTCAATGGGAAGTACAGCCTCATCTTCCTAACTCCAGAATCAGAGCATCTGTCCTGAACCGTTAGGAGAGGGAGGAATAAACTTCCACCAGTTTACTATGTGTTAGAGCGGTGTAGCCTGCCTGAGTAATAACTCTGAGTAGCCAGAGAGTTTCCGAAGCCCCGAGAAGCATTTCTCATACAGAAGAATGGCCCCAAGGCGTCACCTTAATATGTTTTGAGCGTATAACAGGCTGTGGACACAGAGATTGTTTCTATGGCCCACTTGTTTACTTGTTTGCCCCTTGTTTGGAACCTAGATCTCTTTCCATGTAGATGATGCTAGAAATGGTAGTGTGATCCTCTCTCCTACACCCCCAGGAGCTACGATACCCAAAGCAGTAATTCAGTACAGTCTACCATCATTTATTACATCTTTGCTTGGTGTCAGGAAGGTGAAGAAAGTAGGACATTAGGAAGGAAAAATCAGAGATGGCTTCTGTCAACTCAACATTAATAAAAGGGAATTTTGTTACTCTGGGCTTAAAGGAAGACAGATGCTCTTTTAAGACCTGAAGCTGCAAACACCCAAGAATCATGTTAGCAGGGAGAATGTGAATCTGAAACTGTAGCCCCAGAGATAACCAGCACAAGATATTGATCCCCACAATGCAACATATCTGCTTTGTTTTTTTAAAAGAAATTTGGGAGCGATGCAAACAAAAGTAAGGTAATTCTATTTCTTTCTTCTTTGATTCAGCCCCAGAATGTGTGTTCCCTCTACCCATCCTGGAAGCAGAGACAGGGTAGGGGGGACAGCAAAGGCAGACAGCAAGCAGGGAGGGCAGACCTTTTGGGTGGGACATTCTCTGAGAACACCCGCAGGCCTGGGGATGACACCCTGCAGCTCAAGAAGCTTCTAAGGACAGGGATTCGAAACCAGGGCACAGTGCTTCTCTCTCCACACTCCCCACCCCAGTATTCTCTTTCAAGGATCCTGGAGTACAGAACCACCTGAATATTTTTGTGAGTTCTGTGAATACTGGCTTGGAAGAGCTTCAGAACTAGATCCTTCTCTACCCCTGGCCCACAGCAAGCCCCCGAAATACTTCCAGTCAGCTCCATGCAAAGAGAAAAGGCACAGCTTTTGAGAATCACTGGATTGGAGGAAAAAACCTTGTTTTCTGGGTCACCATGTTTTCTCCCCTAAGAACTGAAGTTCCCTTCTGTAGGCCAAAGAGAAAGAGCAAGATGGCCTGCTTGGCTCTAGAAGCCATTTTAGGCAGGCATCCTGGAGCGTGGGGGATTACGGTTCGAATTCCCAGAAGACTACTTCCCATCTTGGTCACCCACAGTAGACTCAAGTCCAAGTGGCTTTTGAGTGTTTCTGAGAACCAAATCCATCTTTGCAGTATGAAATGCCTGGTTATCAAGGAATTTGACTAGAACTGGCATTGTCAATGCATCTATACACTGAAATGCTACTCTCCTAAATTCTTATTATAAAACAAAACAGAAAACTATAAAGAACTAAAATTACTGTATGCTTTCTGGCCTCTACAATATTTCAGGAGCCCCCTTTCTCTTGATTTCCACTTATTACCTAAGTGAAGGAGCCTTGCCTAAGCTTTCATTTACATCAGTGCTGGGGAATCCCACAAAACCCCAGAATGATTCACCTTCCTGGCTTCAGTAGCTTCTGTAGCCTAAGTCAGCACTTAGCGTGTGGGTGAAGGCCTTTCCCTAGTGCAGTTTTTTCCAAACATTATCAGAGCATCGACATCGTCTGAGTGATCCTCTAAAACTGCTAGTTCCTTAGCTGTAGCCAAGCTGGAGCAATAAAAACTTTCCTGCCAATCTCCACCCGTGGTGGAACCTTGAGACAGGGGGAGCTCTTGTTCCAAAATATAGCACTAATGTTTGTCTATTGGCTGAGTTTTTCATTTATAAGTATCTCTGGGGGGGTCTTTGTGCAAAGTATTATTCTAGATACTGGGGCTATGAGAGTAATGAAATTGGCACTGCTCCTTTGTGGTAAAGGTGACAGACGGTAAAATGAACTAGAAAATACATAATCCTGCATTGCGAGAGACATTATGAAGAAGAGGTGTTATGAAGGTATTGACAGAGAAAAGTGGAGGAACCTACTAGATAAAGTGGCCTCAAATAGGTCACACACACAGCTGAAGGCTACAAGGCACCCCCAAGAAAGGGAGAGGAGGGGAGGAGAGAATCACAGGCATGGGGACAGCACGTGTTAAGGTCCCTGAGTGGGAAGAGTGTGGTAAGATGGAGTGGGATTTGGTGCTTGACTGGATGTTGGAAACGCAGTGTTTAGGCTCTGAAGTTGTCAAAGGATGGCAGGCCTCGGGTAGAGGCAGCAGTGAATCATGAGGTGGAATAAGCAGGAATGTGGCATATGACAAAGAGGCAGAGCCACCTAACAGGAAAGCCAAAGAAATAGGGCTTTTACACAGAGAAGGAGGAGAAATAGCATGCAAATAAGATAAAGGAACCAGAATGCTGAACCCTGAGAAACATTGGGACAATGAGCGGCTTCCCTTGGAAGGGTGGCAAGAAATATTTTCTGGGGACAGTCAGATGGGAAGGAAAGTGCAGTGAACAAGCCAAGAAGACAGATACTCATCAACCCAGGAAGAAGGGTTCCAGTGGGCACAGTACAAATGTTAGGAGAGGAGGGAAGTGGGAAGGTTGAGTTGGGGAAGGGCAAGAGAATAGCAGAATGGGAGGAAAGGAGAGGTTATACTACTGGGCCACATCTCGATGGTCACTACAGATAACCAGCACTGGGTGTGGCCTCTGTGAGGTATTTGGGAGAACCAACCCCTGTAGTCACCTGGTGGATTAGAGTGTGTCTTTCCAGGGACACACAGCTTTTCCAGAAATCAGTGGCTTCCTGGACTGCTCTAGCTGAGGGAGTCAAGTCAGGTGAGGAGGCAGCAAGAAGAGTAAGATGGGCTGACACAGTATGATGGACACAGCAACAGTTTCTGATAGACTACACACAGGTGTAAAAGGGGTCCTGGGCCATCGCAGAAAGGACATTTCCTGAATATATGACATAAGAAGGACCAAACCATTGAAAGAGACAGCAACATCATGAGAAAAGTCTGACAGGGCTGAGCCAAGGCAGACAGTTGCAGGGAAGAGACCAAGGCCTCAAACAGATCCAACCGACAGACATCACCTTCCAGGGGTAAGCAAACAGAGGTTTTTAAAAAGCACACTAGTTGTGTGTATCTGAGACGCTAGGCCCAACTTCTTATCTACCGAAGATCTCAAATCAGAGTTCTAAGGTAGTAAACACTGTCAGGATCATGGGATTAAGTGAGACATTGGCAAAATGTTTAGCATAGCCCTGACCCAGGCAACCTATGATGACCATAAATGAGTGTGGTGGCACACACCCATAATCCCAGCACTCAGGAAGCTGAGGCAATAGAACTGCAAGTTCAAGCCCGGCCTGATCGACTTCATGAGTCCATCTCAAATAAATAAAATAAAATAAATAATGAATAAATAAGGTGGAGAAGTAGCTCAGTGTAAAGGTCCTGGGGCAATCTTTAGTACTGTACAAAAGGAAAAAAAAAAAAAAAAACATTGGTTGGACCTTAACATGAGGAACAACTCCCTTTGGGAAATAAATTCCTTTAGCATCTCTGAAAAACAATAGTTAAAAACACTAGACACTAGGCCTCATCATAGCTATAAGGTACAACAAACGTTCCCCTCTACTTTAAAATGCAAAAAATAAAACCAAAAACCTGTACTTCCAGTAGTACTTTGTAAATGGACAGATCCCATATTCTCCAGTTACTTACTACAAAGCTACAATGTGTAGATTATAAACTAGTGTCAACAACACAACAAATCTAAAAAAGTTGTCAGCTAAAAACCTGTGAAGGTGTGAGGTTGTTTAATGCACATTGTACAATCAGTTATTTTGGGCAACGAAGTAAATACATTGCTGGAATTGGAGAATGAAGGAAATTAATTTTCGGTAGGATTAGAAGGAAAAATGCTCTTCCTTGGTAGACAGATGATTTTAATTTCAGCAACTACTTACCTCCAGGACAAAAGTGTTTAGTGTTTATGAAATAGCAACACAATCAGAACTCTTCTGAAATCATGTTTATAATGGAGAACCTGGATGTCTGCAAACATTCCTGGTTAAATCTGGGAATCCTACTATCTTAATTCCATGCCATACTTGATACAGAAAAGTTCACAATTTGAGAGTGTGGGCAATTTCTTGGATTTTGTTTAATTGAATTCCTGTGTGTTTAAATGAGCAAAGTCAGCCCTGGTTTTAGTGTTTTTCGTGTGTTGTTTTTTTGAGACAGAATCTCGCTTTGTAATATAGATTGGGCTCGAACTCACTAAGGAGCCCAGGCTGGCCTCAAAGTGATCCTCCTGCCTCAGCCTCCTGAGTGCTGGGATCATAGGTGTGTGCCACTATGCCCAGTTGCCCTGGTTTCACTGTCAACTAAAAGTTTTCTTCATAGATAACAAACGACATGAGACCTTTGCTTGATGTACCTCCAGTGACTGACACATAATGAGCCTCTGTGAGGTATTTGTGTTCAATTAATATCGAAGTTATAATATCCAGAATGGTTAGAGGACAAAGCAATAATTAAAAATTTTGCCAATCAGGTGTGGTATCTTGCATCTCTAATCCCAGCACCCTGGGAGGCTGAGGCAGGAGGATCGAAACTGGAGCCCAATCTAAGCAATTTAGCAACTTAGCAAGACCCTGTCTCAAAAAAAATTTTTTTTTAAAATGGGCTGGAGATGTAGCTCAGTGGTAAGACCTTGGGTTCAATCCACAGTCACACACACACACACACACACACACACGCAGGATTTTCCCTAGGACAATATATTGGAGATTCCCTTTAGAAGAGAAATTCAAATGACATAATGACTTTTAATAGTTCTGTAAAATCACAATACACTTGATCAGCACCGATAAAATCCTGGAACTTCTTGGGGACTGGCCCATAGTGCATACTCTGGCGCCTCCAAAGGGCGAAGGTGCTGTAACTGTGACCTTTGTTACGGCAAGACTGGCCCCTGGCGGTGGTGAGGCAGAGAATCACCCTCCTAAGAACCATGCACGGCTGTCGGCCTCACCTGTCACTCATTTACCCTACACCACTCGAAGGGGAGAGAACACTTTTATTCTAATCACAGGACATATCTCCTACATAAAGAGATGACATACAGCCCTTTAAATTCTTTTTTGCCAGTATGTTCTAAAACGTATTCCTTATATATTTTTAACATTCTTTAAGACAGTATTTTCCAATTCTCGGAGCATTAGTGTAGCACTAGATACACTGAATGGTCCTTTATAAATGCATAGCATTTAAGACTTAAAAAGAATGATTGAGAATTTCAAATCTTTGGCACCCTGGTTTAGATTTCTCTGTTAGAGAATTTTTTTTCCCTGAAACCAGGACCTTCACTAAAATAATTTCCAGCACATTACAATTTTCTTTTTTTAAATTTTAAGCCAGGATCTCACTAAGTCATTAAATCATCTAGGCTAGTCTTGAACTTGCAATCCTCCCGCCTCAGGCTTCCAGAATGCTGGGGTTACAAGTATGTATCTCCAAGCCCAGCTGAAATTAAGTTTTAAACTGGATAAAATTGAGTCACACTGTTCACAAATGCACATTCTTTTGTGATCCTTAAATTTGTTCTAAATAAAAATCCGATGTTTAGAAAAAAAATTCTGGTTAAAAATTTTTCTGTGGGTCATAAAACAGGACAAGTGGGTTTGGGGATTTAGTTGAAGTGGTAGAGCACTTGCCTAGCAAGCACAATGTGCTGAGTTCGATCCCCAGCACCCCCCAAAAAAAACATGACAAGTAAATTTCTGTAGTATGTAAGTACCTTTACACTGTTTTATTATTTCTAAATGTTAGTAGTATAAAGTCACCAAACCACCCACGTCACAGAGTGTGTATCATGTAAGTTCTAAATCAGGTCGTATGGTATTCGGTCCCTCTGGAGAGAACCCAGTACTTCAATGACTGAAACAAAGAATCTAAGTTTCCATGAATTTCGGTAGAGCCTTTCCACACGCTCTTTCTTACATAATTAGAATTTGCTTCTGACCAGCTAAACTTGCTGATGAAAACTTGAGCTAACAAACTCTCAAGTCTAGAGAATCTCATATCTTCCATCTCACATAGGTTTTAATTTTCAAAGTAGCCTATTCAAGATCACACTAAACAGCCACTTGATTCTTAAGATACAATTTCAGTTTCTCCAATAAAAATATTTAAAAAAAAACAGTAATTGGAGTAAAAATAAAATCCTAATGGCCAATAAGGCACAAGTTGCTACATGAAAGTGAATTGTGCAGCCACAACTGACAACCAAGTCACTCCCACACTCTAAACTAGAATCATCTGAATTATAAATCTGAGATGGACTGTAAACAATCTAAGCAGAAGCACCTGATGGTTGTCTCTCCCATTACTATGTAAAACTCTATTTGCATTTCTCCGCACAAAAGTCAGCAACAATCTTCACATAGAGAGGGAAACACCTAAGACTTTAATACTGTGTATATGTGAATACAGAAAACATTGTGGAATCTATTGAAATCTGCAACGTCTAGCATGGATTAATTAGAAAAGAACCACACAAGCTTCATTAGTGAAGCTGATGATCATAACCACATAATGGGTATTTTACTGCATTTACGTAACTTTCATCACTGGAGGAGCTGAGAAGAACATCTTTCTCAGCATGTTTTCTATCTCAAATGTCAATGGCAGAAGTTTGGTCTTTTTTTTTCTTTAGCATGGTGCAGCGTAAATCAGAGCATATTCTGGAATAATAGACTGTGGATACAAACTACTCAGACTACCGAGATATCTTAACCGATCCCTTGAATCTCAGAGCAGAGAAGAGCAGATCTACAGGATCGTCAGCTATGCCAACTCACTCACTGCTAGGTGCTACCAAGAAACCAAGGTGTCCAAGGACTAGAAATGGGTTGCTCGGTGACTAAACGTTTTAGTACAAAATTTCTCTAAAGTTTCAAGTTCTTTGGGCTTTGGTTTGGGATTTTTACTAACTCACAAGAAAGAACTAAATGTATGATGTGGTACAGGGAATAAATAGCCTGGACGGCATTTCATTAATGCTGTCTATAATGCCATCTTAAAAGCTGAAATTAGAATAAAACAACAAAGCACACAGAGATGGTTTCAATGTCAAAGGGCTTTTGATGTTATTCTCCTTAGGAAGGAATGAAAACATTAAGTTGTTGTAAAGAGGACTGCAAGCGTTAGAGGCCAGGGTTACACTTGTCTGTACAAAAACTATTACTGAGAAAGGAGAAATTCTAGACCTGGATGGCTGTAGAAAATAACACGGGAATAATCTGTTTAAATTTGCTTTAGTTTTAAAAACAGTTAAAACACTCCACAATAAGATGATTTTTTACTAATTTGTTTTCCAATGGAACGGCAAGTTAAAAATACATTAGAAAATATTTTAATTGATGAGTGAATGTCTACACTATAGCATTACTACCAGAATGTTGTTTCAAGTATGGCAAAAATTCCAAGCTCTAAAATTTTCATTTTTTTCCTGAACACTTTTGTTTTTTGAGACAAGATCTTGCAGTGTAGCCCAGGCTGGCCTTGAGCTCACGGCAATCCTCCTGCCTCAGCCTCCCAAGTGCTGGGATTACAGATGTATGCCACTATGCCCAGCTTTCCTGAACAAATTTTCATAGATCTTTGTTCTGACACAAATTTGTAACATGATACATATAAAACAGTCCAATCTTGATGGATATTAAATGTTTTATTTAAAGATTTTTAGTGTAAAAAAAAAAGAAAGTGCACAAATACAGATTACATTATGATGACCAAGGCAGTATTCTACATGGCAAAAATCAAAACAAATTTATAATAAACATACCGGCACTGAACAAGCATAATACTTGATATTTAAACCATGCTGCATATACATAAAATGATCTGACCACAGGTTTTTGCAAAATAATTGCCTAGAACCCCAAAACGCCAACCAACCTGACTGTCCACTGCCTTATTCCCCCAGTAAGTACTGAGAGAACTTCCATATAACATAAAAAGAACTGGCATGGCACTTAAAAACTGCAAAAAAATAGAACACAATTAAAAATATATTTGTATGCAATTCTGTATAAAATATACACAGTACATCTTACTAGTTAAAAAAAACTTAAAAACAAAAGATCACCCTGAATAATGGTTAAAACCTCATCATAGAAAAATGCTCATCATTTGTATATTATTGGTAGAAAACTAATAAGATCTTGTTGGGGGGTACCAGGAAGATATCTAACAAGCTCATTCATTTATAATGTGTTCCAAAATGTTGATAAGGTTGTAACTTGCTGCTCATCTCATCTTAAAATATTGTACTGTGGATACACTTTCTATTATTTAACTGCAGGACAAAAGAATAACTTGAAGAAAGTGTTTCTCAAAATGAGGTCCAAAGGCCCAAAACAATATTAACATGGCGCACAGTAATACACATTTTAAACAAGGTCCTTATTTGATTATTCCACGTTCTGAAATGCCCTACAGGAAAGAGATCCACTTAAAAGAAAGAACATAAACATATTTCTGACATGTCAGAACTCTCTAAAAGTTTATGACGTGAATACTGCTTTTTGTTTTAAAATAAGTTCCAGGCATTAACAGAAACATATATACCTCTCAAATAAACATGTGCATATATATATATATAAACATTTTCCTTTGAGGTTTTCATTACTTTCAGACTTAGTTATTTGAAGAAAAGATAATATATGACTAAGTTTTGGAAAAGTTGCATTTCTAATGAAATGGAACATCAAAAAATAAAATAAAAGGATAATTTATTAATTGAGTACAAATTTTAAATCTTTCTAAATTTAAAACTAGCTAACCTCTCTAAAATTAAATTTTACTAAGATTGTAAATTGTAACTTATTTAGATGATCATGGTTACTTCTCAAGTCCTTTGCATAAAAATGGTATGAAACAGAGGAATGCTATATCAGGCACCTCTTTAAATAATAAATTGCTAACTACTAATTTTAATAAAAATAGTCTGAAGAACTCTGCTCCTGAATGAAATGAATTCTATTACCTGTGTTACCTACTAAATAAAAAACTCAATTAAAGAGATAGAACTGTCATATATGTGTTTTCTACACAATTTATTCATGATTGCTATTATTTTTTGGACTTCACTGAAGACTCCATAAACTGGGGCCCAAAAGTACAGGTAACATGGTCTGGAGAGAAACAAGCATAATTAAGACATTCTACTTAAAAGACAAATTATTTTCCTGTGTAGTAAATAATAAGAAAAAAATATTATACATTCTATCTTCACTTAATAAATGGAATGTGTTTACAAGTTTGATAACATTATTTAAGACAAATCACAAAAAGCAACTATAGGATACACTTTTTTTTTTTTGAGACAGGGTCTCGCTATGTAGTTCAGGCTGGCCTTGAACTCATAGCAATCCTCTTGCCTCAGCCTGCCAAGTGCTGGGATTACAGGTGTGCGCCACTATGCCTGGCTGATACATCATTTAATAAGAAATAAATATTGCCATTGTACTTTTCTGTATCTATTTTAAATTTTGATTTTTTTTTCCTTTCTATATACTGAGCAATTTTCCATTCAACTGCACCCTGGGTCATCTGAACTACATATATTAACATTCCAGTTAAAAATTTCAAGCTCAGAAATGACTCTTATTCTAAAAAAGAAATCCCTTGTGCCAGTTCTTCAAAAATAGCTAATGATTTGGATTCTAATTGTAAATAAAACATGTCTACATTTTAACTGAAGAATCTGTCCCTGCACTCAGAAGGTTGGGGCAGGAAGATCATAAATCTGAGGACAGCCTGGGCTACACAGTGCGTTCAAGACCAATATGTACTGCATAGTAAGACCTTGGGCGGGGTGGGGGGAGTGTCGGGGAGAGGAGACCGGAGAAGGGGGAGAGAGAGGGAGACAAGGAAGGAGAGAGAGGGTCACAGACAAGAAAAATCCTCCAAGAAATGTCTTTTATTACTAATAACTGTTGCCTTCAAAATCAATAACTATCCAAGGAAATAAGAAAACTGATAGCTGGATTTTTAAACAAACTGCAAAACTAATAGGTAATGTAGAAAGTTGTTGTATTTTAAATTAATCTTTTATTCCAAAATTAAACCCTCAAATGACAATACAGAATGGCAAAAATTACAGTTAGCTTATGACGTTATCCCTCATGTGCCTTAATGCAACAGATAGTTTTTTTTAAAAGCAGTGGTATTTCCTCTGAACAAACAGGCAACTTCATTACTCATCAGTGGGCCCCTGAAGAACCAGTGTAACTAAATTTCAACCTGATTGTCTGGAAGCTAACTTTAATTTCTGTAGTTACATTTAGGTGTAATTCTTGATTCTTATAGTCTATAGTAGAAGATAGTGACATTTTTGTAGATAGCAAATATGAAATGGTTAATTGTATCCAGACTAGTAACAAGTTTATTCATGCATTTAATGGCAACATAAGCAGAATGCATAGTTGAAAAATGAGGATCAGACACATTCTTCTGCGGACATCAAAAGAGGATTGATATACTCAAAACCTTCAAATTCAGATTGATCAATCTTCCTCACAATGTCACTGTTGAAAGAAAAATAAATTTATTTTCATCATGATCAAGATTTCTTCAACCTTTAAAGGTAAATAAGATTAAAAAAACAAAAAAAACAGCTAATTATATATATATTCTGGGAAAAAAAAATCTACAAATTCTCATATTAATCCCAAAATATTTTCCCTAGAAGAATCAAGAAGAGTACTGAGAGGAGAAGAAAAAAAAAAAGACCAATAATCCCACAAGCAAACTTAGAACCTAAAGGCAGTTCAAAATTGACCCGGAATAAAAATGGTACAAGTTATCACAATTCCAGTTAACCTTAACTTTTGACCTGAACAACATTCTTAATTAAGGTGAACATCCAGGTCTGATTAGCATCCAATTAAGTAGTCACCTCAATAGCCAGATGGAAGATGGTGAAGAGAAGGCCCAGAAGTTAGCCAAAGGGAAAAGGCAATAGGAACAAGTACACTGAGAGACCTGGAATAAGGAGAAAACATCACAGGGAGATAATGGAGCACAGAGAGGGAGAGGGGAGCATTCTGTTACATTGAGCTTCTAGCTTCATGTATCATGAGAGAAGTACTAGCAAATATTTTAATACTGAGGTGTACATACCACACTGCAGAGCACAAAGCTACAGAGCTACAACCCCTTCCTTTAAGGAGGGAGGGTAACTCATACACTGGAAAGCCATAAAGGAAAGCAACGTCTGCCAGATTTTATACATGACAAGCAAAGTCCTGTTTAAACACAATTCTAAAGAGAGGGTAACTTCTAGTTGGAGAAATCAACTAGAAAGGCAGTGTTCACTCTACAAACACTGAATGAATGGAATTATGAAAGACTGTGGTATGTCTGGGAAAATGCAAGTAATTTATTAGCACTGGAGCACAGTAATAGAACAGTGTTAAATGGCAAATGATGCTGGAAGGAAAAGTAATGACTAAAGAAGCCAGTAATGTTTATACTGAAGAGTTCTGCCTCAATCCATCAAAGATCTGTTTGCATCTGAAGTGGCTGTGAAAGATGGGAAGAGCTCAACAGTAAAATGATGGAAGAACAGAGGCACAACCAGGGACAGACAGAGAGAGAATGATACTAACAGGAAAGGTGAGTAACTTAGATTGATCACAATACCATTTGTTATAGTGAGAGATACAGCTAGAGAGTTAGGGTGGAGCAGATGGGGGGAGGTTTTAAATGTTAGTAGACAAGAGGAGCGATGTTATGTGATAGGCAATGCAGTTGCTAATGAAGGTTTCTGATAAAGTGACTAAAAAATTAGAGTGATATTTCATGAGGTGCACAGAACAGGCTGCATAGTAAAGGGATGGAGCTCAATTAGGAAGATGACACAATACTCTTGGTGTGATGCAGATGGCACTCAAACTAGGGTTATAACAAGTGAATGAGAAAAGAAGGCTCTGAGGCAAGTGATGAAGTAAAAGAAAAAGAGATTAGGATTGGTAAGGGCGGGTTTTGCGTGACCTCTTAAGGAAAAAGAGGCAACAACCACTGACATTTTGACTCTGAATGACAGGAATACATGGTGACACAATGAGTAAATGTAGGTAAATAACACAGAACTGATTGAAAAAACAGAAAAAGGCGATAAAGGATCATTATTTTGATTTCATACTTTCATAATTTGAGGTGCTTGATAAACTAGGGGAGATGCTGAACAGATGAAAATGCAGTTCGGGAGAGGCACTGGGGCAGGGGATAGAGGCTCCAGAAAACATCACTCATGTATTCTTCACGGGAACCTTGTGAGGTCGATGACAGAAGAACAAACAGGCTCAGGGAAATTGTGCAATTCATATCCAAGGCACCCAGTTGGTGAGAGGCGGCGTCGGGATTCAAACGCCCATCTTTTGATTAAATCCAGTGTTCTTCGTAACACACAATGCTACCAGGAGTAACGATTTGGCATGTGTCTCTCTTCCAGTAGACAGCAAGCTTTCTGTGACATTGGACTGTTTTGATACTCTGTGATCTTTCAGTACTTAGCATAGTGCATTTTGCTCAATAACCACTTGTCAATTTAAATAGCTAGTATTCATGCTACAGGACTGGTAGACATCTCTAAGGTACAAATTGCATACAGCAGAGAAAAGGCTGTCATGAACAGAAACATGGAGTATCCTGTTCTCAAGGGGAAAGGGGAAAAAATACAGGTAAGTGGTCACACAGAAAAAATAGAGGCAAGATGGGTAGTTCTACTGAAGGCAAGGCCATGAGTGCCAAATGCTTTGCAGACATCAGGGAAGAGGAGAATTGGCCAAAAAAGTGCTTTATAATTTAGAAATTAAGAAGTCAATTTGACCTTCAAAAGCTAAAGGATAAGGTTAAGCTGTAAGAGGTAAACATGTTGGCAGGAATAAAGTACAAAATGACCAACGCTGACTACCGTAAAGTAGTTTAATAGGGATAGGCTTATTTTTCTTTTACTATAAATGTCCTTTAAATATATATGTATGATATTTAAGTGTATATATATATATATTTTTTTATGGTATTTAAGTGTATATACGATATTTAAGTGTGTGTGTGTGTGTGTATATATACACACACACACACACACACACACACACACACACATACATATATACGATATTTGTGTGTGTGTGTGCTGGGGATTGAACTCAGGAACCTGCACTTGTTAGGCAAGCACTCTACCACTGAGCTAAATCCCTACCCCCACCGTGAAGTATTTTTAATGCCTAAAAACAAAAAGAAAATGAGAAAAAAATATGGTGGTTCAAAGAGGGGCTAAGATGGGCATGGCGGTGCATGCCTGTAATCCCAGCACTCAAGAGGCTGAAGCAGGAGGATTGCAAGTTTGAGGACAGCCTGTGCTACATAGCAAGAACCTGTCTCAAACCAACCAACCAACCAAAACAAAACAAAGAGGGGCTAAACTTAGGGGGAAAACATCATGCTATCTGAGCATGCTTATAGTAGAGGGAAAGAAGCTGGAAAAAATAAATCAAAGGTGAAGCAACAAGATAAATGACAAAATGGAATCTCAGAGGAAACTAAAGATAGGGATCTTCAAAAATAAGAGGGCCATTCTTTCCTAAAAAGGGAGAGCCTTCTAAGTAAAAGGTTGAGAGAGTTAGAGAACATCCTGAAATACACAGTAGTCTGGACACAGCTGCCAAGGAGGCAGGCTCACACACCCTGGGGTCTCGGTCCCTGTTGTAAGGCCAAGACAAGGATAATCCACTAAGAGACATGGAGCCAGGGGCAGTTTGAAGGCTTCGAAAAAACAGAGACCATTTGGAATAGCTGCTGGGAAGAATGTGATCAGAAATCAGGTAAGTAACATGATTGCCAAATAATAAAGGCCTCCGTGAGATTAGAGAGAATGAATCTAGAATGATAAATGATCCACAAATTATCCTAATCTGTATTTTTAAAATAAGCAACATAAGCACAAAAATATTTCAGCTCATTGCTGGCTAGATTTGATAACTTGGTGTAGTTTTTAAGGTGATACTCAGAAACTCAGACAAAGATGTTCATCATCAAAACTGGAAACAGTAGCAGAGTGGAAAGAGCACAGGCCTTAGTCAATCAGATCTGGGTTTGAATTCTGACTGCCACCTGATAGCTGTGTAACTTTGCTTAACCTCTCTGAGCCTCGGTTTCCTCATCTGTAAAATGAAGATGACAATACCTAGTTTACAAGGTTGCTGTGAGAATTAGGATAATGCATGTAGAGTAAAAAAATAATGGCAGTTATTACAATTTGTAACAGTATAAAAGGTTCAAATATCCAGGAACTGGTTACATAGGTTAAAATCTGGTAACACAATATTGCGTAGTGTCTAGAAATGGGTTTTCAAATCCGCCTTTGAAAAGAAGATAGTTCCCCAGCACCGCCCCCCCCCACCAAAAAAGATAGTTCAGAGTACAGAATTACTTACTCATCATCTGGAGTGAGCTGGACAGGTTCATTAGTAAACTGAGAATCAAAGTTGTCCAAACCAAATTCTCCAGAAATGTTTGGTTTAAAGGGAGGTACCACCTGCTTTTGCTCCATCTAAAAAGATATACTGGATGACAGCTCAAGCTTTCATTCTTAGAAAAATTTCACCTCTACTTTTCTCTTCTGCTCTCAAGTGTTCCACTAGGCATGGTTCTACACAGCATTAAGACGATGGATATAATGTATAAATCTTAACGTGGATATGGGCCTCAAAAATATTAAAACCTGCTCTATTACATTAATATTTGAATTGTTTTATTTTCGGGTTTTTTCCTAGAAAGCACTTTAAAAAGTTTTCAGTAATTTAAGCTGTGATACACTAGTATTTCAACACTTTTTGGACAATAAAATTTGGAGTGAGGTAACAATAAAACCTAATATAGAAAACAATCAAAATTTACATACCATATCCCAGTCCACATTTCGAAAGAATGGATGCCCCTGAATATCAGCAAATCCTGTTTGAGGATGACAACCCAATCGTTCCTTTGGGTCCTGTGGTGGAAAAAATGTTTCAAGGATTGGGTGAATACTGTGAATTTACCTTCCTGGCCTATTACATAGTACTTTTATTTCTGAAGCCAAAATGGTCTGTCTTTTATTTCTAGGAAGTACACTAGACCCAAGTGAGTTACGTGAAGCTTGTGACAGGTAAGATTTCCTTGTGGCTCCCTTTCCACTTCTGTCACTGAAGCAGAGAACTGCTACCACCTCCTGCTAAAGGAAACCGGGAGGTAAAAGAACAGCAGCAGCATCTGAGTAGTACTCAGCTGTTTCTCTGGTACAGGCTCGTGTCAGTCAAAATACGGAAACCTCCAAACGTCACAAGTTTGTTCTTAACCCAATTTTAAAGCCTGATGATCAATTACAGAAACGATGACACTGTATAAGACCCGGATACAGCCATTATCTGAATCACTGGAGTGAGAAGGAGCCGGCAATTTATAGTCTTGGCTTACTCCTCACTTTGAATAACAAGTTCCCGTTTTTCTTTCTGATAAAATGAGGGTTTTTTTGTGTATTAACAACTCTTGCCTTCATTTTTTATTGTATGCACAATTAGCTTTTAAATCTTTTCTCACACAAAGCATTCATTTTTAAAAAGCCTCAACTATTGTGGCTTTCCTCATTAGAGTCCGCCCTGTGTTTTCCAGGGTGTCCTTTTACCTTGCTTTTTGCTTTTTTACTCGGCCCAGGTTTGCTCTGCAGAGCCAGTTTTACCCTCATTCTTCACTTTTACTTTTCTAAATAAATTTTGTCACCATTTTTTTTTTTTTACTCATTTTGTTCAATTCTTTGCTTGAGATGAGAAGAGCTTGGAAACCAACTCCAGTGGGAGACACAAGCACCCCAAAATCTGGTAAAATTTATTTGGCGAGCAACTTTCAGAAACTACCTTGTAACATTACTGGCGTAGTCAGCCAGGAGAAGACCCTGGCCCCAGGCAGAGACAATGGGAAACCTCTCGGGCCTTGCCACCATGTGGCTCTTACTGACTTCGCCACCAGGCTGTATTCTTGATAAGGCGAAAGATTGATCCTGACAATCTAAAACAGCTGAATGAGGTGCATTAAAAATAGCTCATCTACTATTGCAATATGGTTGCAGTATCAACAGGGAAGTGACAAGAGATAGGTACAGGATGGTACTTTATGAGACTATTCTCAAGTTATGGCATTTCTGCTTAAGACAGTCAAGGTGGAACAAGATGCCTTCTGTTCAGGCTTTGGTGATGCTCTATCAAAGGGAATGCAAGGAACTATGGTGTTCAGCATGGCCCCCGTGGAGGATAAAGATATACTGGATGACCCTGTCCTGAGACTCCCACTTGTCTCCCAGGGATGCGGGTCTCTCTGACCTGTTTGATGAGACTGTGAGGTCTCCTCGATCTCCTTGTACTCCCCAAGCCAATAAATCAGGTCCACCCCATCCAAGAGACTCGGGAGCCCCCTTAGAGCCTAGTGCCCCAGGGGAAGCCAGCGTTCCTCAGGCCCTTCATCACTATCCTCAGACAGGCTTGAGTACCACAGGGTGCACACAGACAGCTTGACGCCCTGCAGGTTGAACCTGAAGTGGTGCTTCTTTCTACTCTAATTCACAATTTATCCTATCCCCAAGAGAGGTCCTGAGGTGGAAGGAATACTCGAGTGCGGGTCCCTTTTTCACCTGCAGATGTCAAGCAGTGTAAAGAATGACTTAGCCAACTGTCAGAGGACCCTGGTAAGTTTGCAGAGGGGTTTCAAACTTTGATACTTGCTTCTGATATATTACGGCGAGATGTCTAATTTATCCTGGCCACTCACTGTACCCCAGATGAAAGACAAAGACTCCTACAAGAGGCTAGGACTGAGCAAATGAGCAATATTTTTGAAAAGTGAAGAATGCCCTGGAGAGGCTATGGCTATTCTTCCTTCAACAGAACCAAACTGGGACTACAATACTAGTGGGGGACTAGAAATGATGTCTAATACGCTAGCTGCTTTTATCATGGGGATGAAGAGGTGCATTAAAAGTCTGTGAAATAGGATAAAGCGAGTGGGGTCATATAGGGCACACAGGAAAATCCAGTTGTCTTCCAAAACAGATTAGTGGAAATCTTTCGTAAATATACTCATACAGATCCATCTTCCAGGGAGAAAGAGGCACTTGTGGGACATCATCTCATCTGTCAGTCAGTCCCAGGTATTCAGCATGAACTACTAAAACTTCAGATGGGCCCCAGACACCTATGGCCCAACTGCTGGACATGCCCTTTTTGTGTTCAACATTCAGGACCCAGCGAGGGGACAAAAGAAAAAGGCCAAGATTACAGCTGTTACAGTTGGCCGTGCTTCAAACGCACCCAAGTCACCCAAGGGAAAACCCAGGACAAGTGAGGTTCCTGCTTCACGTGCAGGCGGACTGGACGCCGGCGTGAGGCTGCACCAAGCCTCCAGCTGGGCCCTGCCCCGTATACAAGGCAGCTAAGGTGTCTGACTCGTGGTACTGGAGGCCTGACTGTTCCCCCTCCCACAGAAGGGCTGGGCCAGCCAGAACCTTCGATTCCTGCTCTGACGACTGAAGAGCTATCGCCATCTCTCCCAGGGAGCCCTGGGTAATCTCAGATGTCAGGGGTGAGCCAATTCGACTGCTTGGTGGTACAGGGGCAGCTCATTGTTTTCATTTCCTTCTCTGGAAAACTCTTCTCTGGGTCTATAGCCATAGTTGGGGTTGAGGGCACAACAGTCAGAGATTCTTTACTCCTCCTCTGATGTGTCACTTTGAAGGCCAAACATTTAACCATGACTTTCTAATTGTACCACAGTGTCCTACTGCTTTGCTAGGAAGAGACTTACTAACAAAACTTGGGGCAGTTCTCAAATTCTGGCTAAAGCCAAAACAGAATTTACTTGTTGGGACTACACCAGGTCTCCTTGATCAAATTAATCAACAAGTGGATCCTGCTGCATGGTATAATGGAATAACTGGTAGGGCAGATTCTGCCATTCCAGTAGTTATAAAACTAAAAGACCCCAGTCAACTTCCTAACTGAAAGCAGTATCCAATCAAAGAGGAGGCACGTGAAGGCCTCTAGTCTCTCAGACAAGTGTCTCACACACAGTCTTCTGAAGCCTTGTTAGTCCCCTTGAGAACCTGTACAGAGGAGAGGGACCCGGGGAGGACCGGCAACTAGACTGTACCTATATGCCACATTAATCTGGGCCAAGTACAACAGGCCATCCAAATGTATGGGAACAAGAGTCCTGTCAGCTTCTGGCCCAGGAGGAGCACCTCTTGGCCATCTAGAAGACCAACTGCTCATAAAAACATGCAGAGCAACTTGGGACACCCACTGTCCAATTAAAGTCAAAATGGAAGGGCCCCTTCTCAAGTGATCCTTGCCACACCCACTGCAGTAAAGGTGACAGAGCTGGATAACTGGATTCATCTTTCTAGAATAAAGCCAGTCCTACCTGAACTGTCTGAGGAACAAGATCACCCAAAATGGAAAGGCTACCCCGTGAGCCTCTGGAAGACTTGAAATTTCTCTTCAAAAAATAAGACTCTAGTGCTGCTACAGGAAGTACAGAAATCTGACCTGCTCCTCATATTTGGGCCAATAGTGAAGTTTCTTTCTCTTGTTAAACAGGCAGCTGAATAGTTACTAACTCTTCTTTCATTGTTTTCTAACAGGTTTTTCTTTCTTCAGCCCTGCCAGTGAGCTGCAGCACCCCAAGGTAGCTGGAGAGCACGTGATCCCCATAGGTAGGGTCTATAGCCCCTTCCAGCTTGAAGAAGCTATAGAAGACACCGACCTCCACTCCCTCAGCACCTCATAAAGAATTTTGAAAATATGTGTCTCTCAGGAAGAAATGAGACAGGAGATTAGGGTGTGGCAAAGCTGGCTGGGGAAATGGTAGTGACTTGTTAATTACAAGACCCTGGAATACATGCACAGAACAGTTCCCAAAGCCTTGCCTGTGGACTTCTCATGAGAATTCCAGTGTCAATAAAATGGCCTAGACTTGACATCAGCCTGAGACGTGGGATCCAGGCACCACCTCTCAGGACCTGTAAATAGATGTTTCCTCCAGATTTGGACAGCATAAAAGGGCACAGACACCAAGAAGAGCTCACTATCGTGGCTTTCCTCAGGACAGCCCGCCCTATGTCCTCCAGGGTGTATTTTAATCTTGCTTTTTATTCAGCCCAAGCTACTCCACAGAACCAGTTTCTCCTTCACGCTTCATTTTTACTTTTTCAAATAAATCCTGTCACCATTTAAAAAAATAAAATAAAAAGCTTCAATTTCTGATTTTATTAAAATTCTTCATTATCTCAACAATGTACCTTAAAAGGTAAATGCAAAACAACTTATTTTCTATCCTGCCATTTATTTAACACAGAATTTATCATTGCCAAGATCACAATCTTAGGTCCTAAAACTCTTCTAGCCTACCAACTACAATTAACATTTGAATGATGTTCAGAATTTTTTATGATAGCATTGCATTTCTTCTGAATTTTACCTAATTACAGTGGTACACTGATCATGAATGCTTTTATTTGCAAACAATTTGGTTAGCAAACAGAAGTGTTTGGCAAAATTTTGTTTTCGTTTGCAAACTCTGTATTGGGTGACAAACACAACTGCAGCCATCTTTCATACACAAACACAAACATGGCCATGTTTTCCAAAATGAGAGAAGAAATTAAATTTCAGTGAACCAAGGTACCACCGTATATGGTTTGGGTTTTTTTTTTTTTTTTTTTTGAGACAGGGTCTCGCTTTATAGGGCAGGCTGGCCTTGAACTCACTAGGTAGCCCGGGTCAGCCTTGAACTCATGGTGATCCTCCTGCCTCAACTTCCTGCGTGCTGGCATTACAGGCATGCACCACCAAGCCCATCTGTATATGGCTTTTGATATGACAATTTGTAGAGAATACTACTTCCCAAGGCTTAAAAAGTATATGGTGATACAATGACTCTGTGGATAATAATACAGAGAAATTGGAAAAATAGAGTTGAAAGTACAATTGTGGCTAACCCCAAAGATAGTTTTTCCTTTATTGAGAATATGGTATCATTTACATTAAAAACAACTTACTGGGGGCAAATCATACTGTCAAACTGAGAAGGACCACTTATCTCAAGAGCTAGTGTTGTGAATTATTCTTTGGTTAAGGGACAACTTCCAGATCTAAATGAAAAAGTTATACTGCTATTTTGGAATTCTAACTTGCCTGAGCCTCTACTTACCAGTTTAATTTACACAGACAGAGATAAATCACAAAAGATTTTTATACATAATTTATACCTTGTTGAGAAAACTCTTCAGGACACTTGCAGCTTTTACAGACAGAGAACGTGGTATTCGAATTTGTTTTTCCAAAATAACTAGAAAGACAAAGATTATGGTATTATGTTTAACTTGTACATGACTTTAATCTTTAAATTTCTGTTCATATATATAAGGCATTCCAGCAGAAAAAGTAAGACATTAACAGTAAATCTCTGACTTACAAATGAGTCCCTAGTCTGGGAGATTGTTCACAGTTGGGTTCGTTTGTAATGCTACAAAGTAAGTCCTACACAGTACACTTGTGATCTTACACAGTACACCTATGAAAGTTCACAATTTGAATGTTCGTAAGTGAGCGACTTATTGTACACATATAATTGAAACACTTCACATACTTCCCCAATCCCCTACCCCACCTTCCTTCTGAGTAATAACTTCCAATCTGAATACTGCACTTCTAATTCAAGAGCATTTGGGGGCATACTAGGGTTTGAGTGCAGGGGTACATTACCACTAAAGTACATCCTGAATACTTTTAAAATTTTTAGACAGGATTTCACTAAATTGTCTGCGTGGGACTCTAATTTGTGATCCTCTTGCCCTTGGCCTCTCAGAGTGCTAGGATTATAGGTGTGTGCCACCATGCTAGGCTTACATGCATGTTTTACTCTTTGACTACTTTACTGTGCCTTAGTTTCTTCATCTGTAAAACAGGAATATAAATAATACCCACTTCAAAGAGCTATTATGAGGTTTAAAGGAATTAATATTTGTAAAAGGAAATATTAATATTTGTAAGAGGTTTAAAGCAATTAATATTTGTAATGTTTACATATACAGTATAATACTTAGTTTTATCGGGCAACGCCAAATCATTCTCCAAAGCTATTGTGTCAATTTTCACTCCTAACAGCAGTTCAGTAGAGTTCCAGGTGCTCCTGACCTTCACCAGCACTGCTTACCACACTGTAAAGTTTGGCCAAATGCATGGGAAGGAAATGGTAGTTCTTTAATATTTTAATGTGCAGTTTGTCAAATGCTAATGAAGTTGAATACCTTTTCACGTACTCTTCAAATGGGTTTTCTATCATATGAAACATCTACTTTTATCCTGTGATGGCTTTAATTATTGAATGCAGGTTTTATTGCAGTCTTCTCATTTCTTTGGATTGTGCGTTAGTGGTCCCTGTGCTTATCAGCTCTTGTTTCTGTTCTGTTTAATTTTCAGTTTTCTCCATTGTGTGCCCCTCATTCCTCTTATCTTTTTACCATTTACTCTTCCCCCAAAACTGTTCTTGAACTTACACACTCAGCTTTGGGGATCTTGTGTAAAGACTTTCTATTCTCCCTCCAATACCTGCTTATGACACATAAACTAAAGGGGATTTAGCCTTGGTATAACTTTGAGTATAGGAAGGTAATGGCTGATGGGGGAGGAGACTATAGAGGCACAAAGGATGTAGCTCAGTGGTGAAGCACTGGCCTAGCACGTGAAGGCCCTGGGTTCAACCCCCCAGTATCACATGAAAAAAGAAAAACTCAAATCTCACACATTAAGTTAGTAGGATACTGTTGAGATTATTTTTCTTACTCAAAGTAACACCTTGAGCACCCTCATTTATGCTGTACAATAAATTAAGACAATCTTTGTAAAACTCTATAAATCACCTTGGAAGAGATAATCCTCTGTGTTTTGATCAGGGTTATCAGAGCTCCCAACAATATCAAATGGAGACCTTCCTGCCATCATCTCGAACATCAGTACTCCAAGGGCCCACCAGTCGACACTGAAACCTTTACAAAGAAAGTTTAAAGCAGTTAATTATCCACTTGACATGCTTGAAAGTCAATAACCTGCAAATCATTTTACCACATAATGAAAAACTAAACACAAGAAGGTAAACCCTCAATATATTATAACTATCATCATAGGTATCGGAAATTACAGAAATAATTCACTTATCAACAAGGGCAGGTACCCAAAAGAATGCTGTTAGAATATAAAATTACAGGACTGAAACATACATTGCTTTTTCCAAATATACTTATGATTTCAGACTAAGGTCCAGTATCTTAGTATTTTCTTTTGAGGATATAATCACATTGTATTTGAGAATGAGCTCCTTTGGTCTGAAACTTTGATCTTTTTGCTAGCTGATTAAAGACTCCTGTGTGAATTTACATTGTGTGCAGCTGTCAGAAGTACCACAGCCTCCTTTACATCTGCTGAAATCGAAGATCTAGAACCTAAGGAGTCAAATGCTTTCTTAAAATAAACCTATTCTCGGGGTTGAGAGTTTAGCTCAGGTGGTTATGTGTTTGCCTAGCAAGAGCAAGGCTTTGAGTTCGATCCCCAGTGTGTGTGTGCGCGCGCACGCACACCCCCCCCCCCGCCAAAAAGACAAACATCTTCTCTCGTACCTAACAAGCAGCCAATGTTTCCACTATCTTTCAGATTCCTGGGGGAAATATTATAGAAATCAGAACAATATTTCAGAGGTGCAAGACTCTGGAGTCATGTGGTTGCTGGTCTGAATCCCTACTCTGCCATTTTATAGCTGTTATGACCTTGGGCATGTTATTTAAACTTTCTGAATGTCAGTTTCTTCCATTTGTAAAATGGGAACCTGAGGGACTGTTGAGAGGATTCAATTAAAAACTACTCATAACAGTGCCTACCATCCCTCAGTGTCACAAATAAACGATTCGAATTTATACCCCATAGACTACCAACATCTTACTGTCTCTACTGGGTCTTCACACAAATCTTAACAGGATAAAGAACATTTATATTGGTAAGATCAGTACTAAAATACTATAGTAAAATGCAACTGATACCACATTTAACTATCCAGCTAGCAACAGCTAAAATATCACCTATTTATTTATTACCATAATCTTCTCCTCTTAAAATTTCAGGAGCAATGTAATTAGGAGTACCACAGAAAGTGCTGGTCGTATCTCCTGGCCGTAATCCTTCCTTTTATTAAAAAAGAAAGAAAGAAAGAAAAAGATCTGAAATTCTGTTTTTACATTCACCTTTTCTAGTTCATCTACCACATAGATTCTCCAAATGTAGGTAATATGTTAAACATATCACTAGGACAACTGCATTATTAAAATCACAGACTTTTCCCCCTTTTCCCTTTCTAGTTCTCCTCTCTTTTGAATATTATCTTTCAAGGAAGGGAAAAGGGAAAGAAAGAGGAAAAGGAAAAAATGGAAAAATGTAAATAAACCTGCTGTAAATAAGGAAAGGGGGGAACAGAAGGCAGGAGTGGGGAAGGGGGGAACCAAGATACATCATGTACAGGTACAAAATAACCATGATAAATGTGAGCATTATGTATACAGTGTACCAATACATGTTCTTGGTTAAAAAAAAAAAAAGAAAGACTCTTAATGATGTCAAAAATAAATAAATAAATAAATAAATCACAGACTGCCATCAAGTAGGTAGGAAAAAGAAAAGCTGTTCTCAACAGAGGCAGCTAAAAAGTCAGTTCAATTAGGATACAAACTGCACCTAAAATTTTATATTCAAGTTAAAATTAACACAAAAATTTGAGTAAAATGAATCATATTGCATAAAGAAAAACATTTTACATCCTACCTCCTAACACAATGTTGACGCTATGTTTTCCTTCTGTATATTTTTTGTAAGGAATAAGTTTTTTAGTTTTCTATTTTAAATAGCTATAGGATGGTGAAATTTAAGGCAAAATATACCAATAAACATATGCAGAAAACCTGCATAATAATAAGCAGAACAATCACCAAGAAATCACAGCAAACACAAACTTGTATATACTTAGTAACAGCCTCAAAACAGAGTAAAATTGGACGAAATTTTTAGAATTTCACAATCTCCAATTATGAAGCTTTAACACTTCCATATCAGAAAATGACAGTTCATCCAGACCAGTAACTAGTAAGCAGAGAAAAATATGAACAAAAAGTACAGCTAAATACACACAGTATGCACACATACAGGATATGTACGTACATAGGTATGTGTGGAGAGAAGGAAGAGGAGAGATGAAAAGAGATTCCTTGCTTATAGAGGTTACACATTCTTTTTAAATTCACATGGGGAAAAAAATAAAAAAATTTAAAAAATTTAAAAAATTTTAAAAAAAGTACACATGGGATACTGACCATATGCTAAGTCATAAAGGAAATGTTAGAAGTATAGAAGAACTGATTTCATTCAGACCATTCTCTGGACACAAAGCTATTAAGTCAAAAATCTAAACATTCATATACCTGTATGTATAGTGTATATATATGGTTACAGATATCTTTTTTACTTTAGAAGCATTCCCTATGTAATTACAGACTTCCTATTAACTATAAAATTAAACTGAACATATGAAACTAGAATTTAATCATGACCCCTACTGTTACATGGTATGAAATTTCAGACCAAAAATTGGGGCAGAGGTACACTGAAAGTCAAGGCTTCTTCCCGCTACTGCCCTTGACTCATCCAATTCTAGCTCTCTGGAAATAACTACTATTAAAAACTTATGTATCCCTCCAGAGATATTCTGGAGATGGTGTATGTATTTTTCTTCAAATCTTACCCTATTACATACAACACTACTACAGACATCTAGAACAACTATTTAGCAATATATTGTCTTTCCAAAAGAACTGTTTCATATTATTGATGATGGCTTGTCACACATTGTCATGACAAATAATATGCATCTTTAGGGTAACAGTCAGAAGCAAGGGATGTTGTCTGGGGTGTTGGGGATTTAGCTCAGTGGTAGAGCGCTCGCCTGACAAGCGCCAAGGCCCTGAGTTCGATCCCCAGCACCCCACACAAAAAAAGAGATGTTGTCTGTTAACTTGTGACAGAGCTAGCAAAGTCACTCATTTATTGACTATCTAAATGTAGGCCCATTACCTACATTATCTACAGCACAACATAGATTTTATTAAATTCCCCTGCTGATAGAAAAAAAAAAAAAAGACTCAAGGGCCTATCTATTCATAAAATGGCTACAGTTTTTCGTTCAATAAAATCAATGTTCATAAAATATTTCGGTACAAAATAACCATGTTGATTATGATCATTATGTATGCAATGTACCAATACATGTTCTTGGTAAAAATAATAAAAAAAAAATTAAATAACAAAAAAAATAAAATAAAATAAAATATTTCAAACATTAAATCTGAAGATATTCAAGCTTTCATCACTATTCTCTGCACTCTAAAACATCTAGTGAGAATTTGCAAAAACTATTGTGTTCACAATAGGGCTGTAATATGCACGTCTCACAGCCAGGCCGGGCAGCTGAGCTGCCAGTGATGTGCACATGGCTGTCCCTCGGTGGTTTACAACCAGCAGGGACATATTAAACCTGAAGGGAATATTTTGGGAGAAACAGTAATTTTTTTCTTATTGTTTTCTACTTCCCTAGAAATTGTTATAAGCAAAAGAAATTCATTCAATATTTGCATGAAGACAAACTTCAGGTAAATTTAAATTAGGAACATTCAAATTTTCAGGGAGTTCATTTACCATTCAAATTTTCAGACTTCATTTACACAGGGTATAAATGTGTTAATGAGCGAAGAGACAAAGTACTATTAAAGTCTTCGAACAGAAATGTCATGTCTATCCTCATGTGTTTTTTCCCATTAGTAAAACTCATTAGGCTGGGCGTAATGGTGCACACCTATAAATTCCAGCACTTGGGAGGCTGAGGCAGGAGGATTATTGCAGGCTCGAGGCCAGCCTGAACTACATAGCGAGACCCTGCCTCAAAAAACAAGAACAAAAACTAATTAGGTTCCTGCAGAACTAGAAAAAGCAAAGAGGTAGGCAGAACAACTAACTTAAAAGATCTGCTTAAACTAGAGACCTATGAGATTTATCAAAGATCCTGACTAACTTGACTGAGGATACTTGCAAAGAGTAAGTACATATAACAAGCTAATATTATTTTTCAATAAAAGTAACAGTAGACCAAGGAAGGAAGGTAGGAAGAAGGAATGAGGGAAGAAAGCCATCCTGCTTTAATTTGTTTTTTAATAATTATATTTTCATTGTTTAAGTAATACAAGGCTATTCTAATAACTTTAAAAATAGGGAAAAGTAAACAGAACCAATATGTAAGGTTACATGATAGAATATGAGAATTCTATACTTTAAAAATTACTAACATTTTATGTTGCTATGGACCCATAAGCATCCTCTTAGATGACTTTATAATATTTATCATAAACTAAAAATTTCAATCATAAATGTCTCCTTATAGACCAAATTGTTTACCAGATAAATGAGAGTTAAAAATTACGAGATCAAAGAATATGGCTCCTTTTCTTCTTCCTTTCCTTTTCCTTTCCCTTCTCCTTTCCCCACCTCTCCTTCCCCTTTCCATTCACTTCCCCTCCATTCCCTTCCCCCTCCCTTCCTTTTTCTTGGAACAGAGTTTGAACCCAGGGCCTGTGCATGCTACCCAAGTATTCTACCACTGAACTACACCCCCAACACGAATACGGCCATCTTTAAGATTCCTGTTATATCCCCCACCAAAGGCCTTTTCAAAAAGTTGTAATTAATTTTTTTTCTAGTCTTGGGGATTGATCCTGGGCCCTGTGCATGCTAAACACATGCTCTACCAGTGAATTATGCCCCAAACACAAAGGTTGTAATAATTTATGTATATGCCAATAACATGAGAACGCCTATTTCATTAAACCCTTATAAATACACATGATCCTAACTTTTTTTATTTTTATTTTTTCACATGATCCTAATTTTAAAGCAAAAGAAGTTCTCATTATTTTAATATGTAAATTTTGTAATAAAATTCACATTCTTCATGTTTTTTGTTCACTTTTATTTTCTCTTGAGAATTGTAAGATTCCATTAATTGACTTTTTATTTTTTAAATGAGAAAGGGTAAAAATCTCCTGGGGAGAAATAATAGCCACCATAAAGTATCACAAATATAAGTAAAAGGTACACAGGGTTTCTACTCACTAAACTTCCTAATCATTTGTGATTAAAAATTTACATAATAAAATAATTTAAGGAATATCATAAGAAAAATGACTTTAAATTTTATACATAAAAGAAAATTAGGTTACGCAGAGAGTTTATTTTCTAATTTATGCTGAAAACAAAGTTATATCTTCAATACAATCAGATTATCTTACACAATGTTAACATTTATTTAGAAATCTCTGGGCCTTAGTGGTACCTCCCTCACTAGTGAAGGAGTGAGTGGGAAATGCAATTCACACATTTACACACTGTGAGGGTAACTGAGAACCAGTTATTCTAAAAAGTACAAAAGTTCCCTAGACATTTTGTCAAAAAAGTTCAGACCTTAAAGGAAATAATGTTAGAAAAAGAATAAAATTGGAAGGTGATATGTAAATGACATGCTAAAGTAGTAAGACTATAATCTTTATTTTTAATTTTCTTTACCACTTTCAAGAGAAAAAGTTATAAACAATTAAAAAACTAACTCTTCGTGGTATATATAATCAGAAGACAGGGAATTCTGCAAACAGGATAAAAGTACATTTGTCTTTGTGCTAGAATTACAATAAGTATCCTTAAAAAGTAGCCATCATTTCCTCATTTTTATACATGCAACTATTTTACCAAGATAATCTTATGAGCTGCTGAAGATCTTTTTAATAATTTGAGAGAATGTAAACTAGTACAATCACTATGGAAATCAGTGTGGAGACTGCTCAGAAAACTAAAAATAGAAATTCCATTTGAACCAGCTATCCTGCTAGGTATCTTCCCAAAAGAGTTAAAATCATCATATTACAGGGATACATGCACACTGATGTTGATAGCAGCACAATTTATAATAGCTAGATCTTGGAAACAGTGTACATGACCAGTGGATAAGGAAAATGTGGTATTTATACTTACGGAGTACTACACTGCCATAAAGAAAGATAAACTCGAGGCATTTATAGGTAAATGGATGTAACTTGAGAACATAATGTTAAGTCAGACACAAGCTCAAATATGAAATGGGTTCTCTTACATGAGAAACACAAAGAACAAAACAGAAGAGAGAGAAATAGGCAATAAGGAGAAGTTCAAATACTTGCTCAAATTACAAATTCCATTGTTTTAAGAATATTTCAATATATATGCTAATTGGCTTCATTTATACTAGTAGTTTATCTTACTTCATTGAAAAGAAAGATTTGTGTTATTATCTGTTTCTTTCTTGCAAGAATCTTTTTGGCTTAGGTCTTATACTGTAAGTAACTATTTTGAAGATAGCAATATACAGTGCAATAACTATTATTCTCTTATTATTTGATTATGAAATGTTTTATTTTTTCATAAAAGAATAACTAAAAAAATTTCCTCACCTTACACATGCCATAGTCAGTGAGTTTAATGTGCCCTTCTGAATCTAGTAATACATTGTCCAATTTCAAATCTCTATAAATTATCCCTCGCTCATGAAGATAATTTAATGCTAAACTGATTTCTGCAGAGTAAAACCTAAAATAAAATTAAAAATAAGACATGAGATTCAAAATTATAAATTGTGGTAATTTTCTAGGAGAAGATATTCCAGACTTATTCCTACTTGCATTTCAAAACATAAAGATCACAATAGATTTTTTTACCTAATTTAGAAACTAATAAAAAAATTAACTGGAGTACCACTTTAAAATATCTAAGCCCAAAACACAGTTATAAAAGTTCCAGTCTAACTTAAACTCGTATTTTTCACAAAGTTAATAATCTAAAAATGTCAAACAGCCGTCTGGGTCCTTGATGACTTCAGGCAGTCCACACACCCCAAGTGGAGGCAAAGGTACATGTACATTTTCTAGAGAGTTCCCATAACTCTCATCACTTCTCTAAGGGACCAATAACGCCCCGCTACCACCCCCACAAAACTAAGAACCAGTGACAGGCCTAGAATATTAAAAGTTGACTACTCAAACCATAAAATCTACACCAAAATTTCAGAAATTATTATATGACCATAAAATATAAAATTAAAGAATAAACTTTCTAAAACTACCATCGACTGACTGGTGAAAAACTTTTGGCCTGAATAATAAAAATGAAAACACCCATGCTGGTTTATGTCTGCTTTGGTGGCACACAATCATAAGTTTTGAGGTACATAACAGACACCTCTGGCTAGTTAGTTCCAGATTAGGGAAGTTAAGTACTTCTTTCGTGCTTACAACCTGGAAAAGCACACATGGTGTACAACCAGAACTGATATTTTCATAGAGTAAAAATCAGATGTAGTTTCCTCAAGGTCAGCTGAACAAACAAGGAACAAACACTGGCTATGTTCACAATTCCAAAATATCATCTGTGGCTTTGCTGTGAAAGGTGGCTTTGCTGTGACCATTTGATAAAGCCAAAACAACAATGAACAATAACAGTAAATAATAATATATCTCTAAAATTATAATTTATCATATAAATTAACTTTTAGCTCAGCTTCTAAAATCTTACAAAGAATTAACCAGCATCAAAATAAAGTATTTATATACTGTATTTCAACTGCTGCACATAAGTCATGCAGTCCTGAAAAAAAAAATCCAACAGAAACAAATGTACCTGGCATGTTCTTCAGGAAGTTTTCTTTGCCGCTGCATATGAAACATTAAATCCCCTCCATTTACATACTCAATAACAAAGAACAATCTAAAACACAAGAGTAAAGCTGTGAAACCAAAATTCTAAATAAGGCAACATAATATTACATCTTAAGACACTCTAGAACACATAGAGCAATCTCTATGGTTTAGCCTTGATAAAATGCTGAGAATTTGGTGGAAACAAAGGATATCTAGAGTACTGAGAGAAAAACATAAAAATTCTGTAACCTGCTATTTCTATTCTAAAGCCGTACTTACTTACAACCCAGAGCCACTGACTCCAATTTTTTAACATCTACTAGGTAAGCCATTTTCAACTACTGTAATGTTTAAGAAGGTAAAGAAATTGAGATTTCCCCTCTCCTAGTTAAATGCCAGAGAATATTAATTCATAAAAGAATCCTGGGAATATTTAAAAGGGGTATTTCTACTGCCATAAGCATAAGCATGGTCTCACTCTTTTCTTTTTTATTTTCTCCCTAAAAAACAGTCAATTCCTGATACTATTCCAAGGTCAACCTAGTTGAGCAGCAGGAAGTTGAAGCACAATACCACTGTATCCTTTTCCATGGCTTCTACTTCACATATTACAGCAGACAAGTTCTTATTGTGTAATACTTCAAAATGTATGAAGCTGATTAATCATTCCATTATCTTTCAATCTTACCTGCTTTCTGTCTGAAAACAAGAATGCAGTCCAACAAGAAAAGGATGATTAGATGCCTGCTCAAAAACATGCTTCTCTGTCTGCACCCAATCGATATCCTATTTTAAAATATGAAAGAAAGCTATGTCAAACAGACACAAAATTATCAAAACTAACAATAAATTTTTTCTAAGCAACCCAATTATCACAAATGCATTTGTTACCTAACTAGGCTCAATTTAAAGACCATTAGCAATCATGAAACAAAAATTTATACACCAAAAGAAAAATACCAGTAAATCTTCTAGTATTATGAAACGGTTTGGAAAACTTTTACAAAGCTCAGGCACTTCCCCTGATAATAAGTTTGACTTTTTTTTCTTTAAAAAAAATGGAATCATAACCAGACTAGGTAGCTCTTAGATAATCTGTTTGAAGTATATATTTAGAAAAGTAGGGATTGGGGATTTAGCTCACTGGTACAACATTTGACTAGTAAGCATAAAGCCCTGAGTTCGATCCCCAGCAACCTCCTCCCTGCCAAAAGAAAGGTATAGTAAAATAATAAAGCAAAAACACTGAGATTAGTACTTTTGTGGGGGGTGGTGCTGGGGATCGAACTCAGGGCCTTGCACTTGCTAGGCAAGTGCTCTACCGCTTAGCTCAATCCCCAACCCCCTGAAATAGTACTCTCAAGCAGTTGAACAGTTTTGAAGTATAAAAATTTTAGTATCCTTACCTCATCATCATTAACAAGCTCTTTTTTCACAACTTTCATTGCATAAATACGATCCGTTTTTTTTAATCGAACCAACAGTACTTTTGCATAACTTCCTCTCCCTATTACACGGAGCAAATCGAAGTCCTGAAGACCTAAACTGGATGAAGCTTTGCCACTTTCCCTGGTGTTCATTGCCTGTGAGAACATTTACAGCAAAAGAGTCACATCTAGAAGTATTCTGAATAGCACCTTATGTTTCTAAAACTGTTTCACATATAATGATTTAAAAATATTTTCCTAACATAAAATTATTTTAGCTGGGCATGGTGGGTATGCCTGTTAATCCTAGCATTCAGGAGGCCCAGGCAAAGAAAGGACTGTGAGTTTCAGGCCACCTGAGGCTACAGAGTTCAAGGCCAGCCTGGGCTATAAGTTCTTAATTCTTTTCTTGTATCATTCCAAGGCATATAATCTGCAAGTAAGATGCATTTATGAGTTAAAGAGGGGTGTTAGTTGGAATAGACAGGGAGTCTAAATCTGAAAAAATGTTAAAGAAATATCTTAAGAAGAATCTGGTAACTTTGGGTACAGAGGCAATGGACATGCATGAATAAAACATGACATAAACTTTTGTGACTGGGAGACAGAAGGTATTCCTGAGGGGAAAAATAAAGTATGTGGATCAGACCAAGTTGTTGGGGATGACAGGAAATTAGCAGTTAAAATGGACATCGAGAAGAATTTGCTACCATAGAAGACTGATATAAAAGATTTTGGCTAATGAGAGGACATTTTTTGATGCTATAGGCATCGACAAGCATAAGGCAATTCAGCTAATGGAAGATATTCTTTTCCACACTTTGGTACTAGATGACATGGGTGGCTAAGAAAGACGTATAAATTCATTTACAATTAGGAATGTAAGCTCCTGCTAATTTATGGAGAAGACTGAAGATAATCTTGATTAGGTATCTGCAAAATCACTAGCACATGATCAATAAACATACCCATGAGAATATAGTAGGAATTCTCTGAAGTAAAGACTATCAATAAAAACAAAGAACAATCATGCATGGTGCAGTATTCCCGTAGTACAGTTGCTTGGGAGGCTGAAGCAGGAGAATCATTTGAGCCTAGAAGTTTAAGACCACCCTGGGTAACATAGCAAGACCCTATCTGAACAATGAAGAGAAGAGGAGAGTAGAAGACAGGAGGGGAAGGGAAGGGAGGGGAAAAGGGGGGAAGAAAGGGGAAATGAGGAAACAGAAAAGGACTTTTCAAAAGAATGAGTATACTTGAAAGTTTAGAAATAATAATCATTTGATTTGGTAATAAGAATAAACAAAGAAATAAACCAGATTATGATGGGTTAAGAAAGAGGAGAATGGTAAGAAAATAATGTTCAGACTTTAAATATGGTTAAGTAGAAACTATGAAAATAAATAAACGAAGAAAAAAGAAGTACAGTATTTTCTAGATACAATAATGAAAGACTAAATGAAAACAGAAGCCCTCTAACTGTGGAATGCCACCCTTAAAGGGTGTAAAGAAAATAAACTTAAAAAAAAAAAACTGATCCAGCATTCTATATCCTACAAAATTAATTCTCAAAATGAAAGTGAAATGATATTTTCAGACATACAAAAACTGAGAAAATCATTACTAGTAGGTTGTCACTAAAGGAAATACTGAATTGAGTATTTCAAGAAGAAAACAATGTCAGAGATGCGAGAAGGAATGAAGAATAAAAAAGGTAAAATGTGGGTAAATATAAATAAGGATCAATTGTTTAAAAATGTTAACACAGGGGCTGGGGATTTAGCTCAAGTGGTACAGTGTTTGCCTTGCAAGCACAAGGCCCTGAGTTCGATCCCCAGCACCCCCCCAAAAAAAAAATGTTCACACACACACACACACACACACACACACACACACACACCCCACATTTTAAAAAATGATAAAAAATAGCACCAAAGTCAAGTAAGTTTAATGTATGCTACAGGCACCACATTTCTAGAAAATAACAGAAGTACTATTAACAATTTGTACTAAATTTTAGTAAGTTAAGGATGTAAAGTGTAATTTGTAGATAAACAAGTAAAAGAATGGCAAACAAGTTAAAAAATAATTTTTCAAATTATGGTAAATTTCCACTACACAGTCAACAGACTGGCCACAACCGAAGAGACTGATGTGGAGGACATAGAGCTCCACCAATTGTTGGAGAAAATATAAACTGAAACAAACAGAAAACTTGCCATTATCTCCTAAAGATGAGTTTACATAAAACCCAGCGATTATTAGTTATATACTATCTTAGTTACTTTCTTTTGTTGCTGGGATGAAATATCCACCCACAAGGAAAAGGAGAGGCTTATTTTGGCTCACAGTTTGTAGAGGCTTCAGTCTAGCTCTAAGGCAGGAGACATGGCAGAAAGGCATGACTGAAGAGAAACAGCTCATGGAGTAGCAGGCAGGAAAGCAGAGGGTGATCAAGGGACGAGATATACCTTTCCAGGCCACTCCCCAGTGATCCACCTCCTCCAATCAGGCTTTACCTCCCAATATCACATTCAGCTATAAAGTCATCAGTAGACTAATCCACTGATAAATATCATGCCTCCATGATCCAATCATCATCCAAAAGTTCCACCTATGAGCCTATGAGTGTAAGAGGCTTTGGGGGAACATCTAGATACAACCACAACATTCCACCCCTTAAAGCCGGGCGTGGTGGCACATGCCTGTAATTCCGGCACTTGGGAAGCTAAGGCAGAAGGATCACCATTAGTTCAAAGCCAGCCTGGGCTACACAGCGAATTCAAGGTCAGTCTGAACTACACAGCAAGTCCCTGTCTCAAAACAAAAAACTAAAAGCAAGAAAACATTCTACTCCTGGCCCCCAAAAGACTCATGTGCTTCTCTATGCGAAATGCATGTAGTACAAAGTCCTAAACATTCCAGCATTGCTGAAAAGTCCAAATCCAAAGTCTCCTCTGAGATTTAAGGCAAACTTATTTGCGAGCCTCTCTACAAATGAAAAGACAGTTAAACACTCCTACAATGGCACGTGATAAACACTACCACACCATAAAGCGAACCAGCAGGCATTGTGTCACATGCCTGTAATCCCAGCACTCAGGAGGCTGAGGCAGGAGCATCACTCAAGAGTTTAAGGCCAGCCTGAACTCATAGAGAGACCTGTCTTTAAAAAACAAAACGAAACAAAAAAAACAACAACAAAAAAAATGAAAGAAAAGAAAGGAATGGACCAAAGCAAGACCAAGATCCAGCAGGGCAAAGATTAAACCTGTAGTTCCATGTCCAGCACCTGAGGCAATCTGTGGCAAGATAGCAACTCCACAGGGCTTGGGAAGCCCCACTACTCCAGTATTGCCAGTGGTAGCTGGAGCCTTCATGCTTTCTTTCTTGGGATGACTTTGCTTACTCCTTGCAGCTTTTCTCAGATCATCCATGTTCACAGTTTTTCCAGCATCTTGGGGTCTCCACTGCATCTTGGCTTCATTCTCACAGCTTCACACACTGTCCTCTCAGGATCACACTACCTGGCCTCAGGCCTTCTTCCGTAATCTGGGTGGAAGATTTCCTGGCCAAACAACTCCTGCATTCTGTTTGCACATAACACAGGCACCACATGGATGATGCCAAGCTCTGCTGCCAGCAGGAACAGTAGCCAGGCTTCCTTCTCTCTTGACTGTTGGGGTTTCTAAATGCCTGGATGGCCGGGTACTACGACCCAAATCCCAAGGAACAAATTTCCTAGGTGGCCATGGTGCCCTGAGGCTCTCTTCTCAAAATAAAGTCTTTCACCTTTGCAATTTTGCTGGTTCCTCTTATTCCCTCAAGGCACTTTCCCTACTGTCCTGTTTCAAAGTACTTTATTTTTTTTAATTCTTTTATTTTACAGGTACATTTTAGATATATATAGTGAAAACATTCATCATAGAGAATTTGTACCTGTATATGCTAAATCTTGCTGCTTTTTTCCCATTTCCCCTCCCCTCCCTTCAACCCCTCTTTCTCTCTTTATTTACAAAAGCTGTTTCCATTTTTGTCCCTCTATTCTTTTTCTCTTGTCCCTCTGCTCCTTTCCCCTTCCCCCTTCCCTTGTTCCCCTTCCCATTTGAACAATTTCTTCCCTATCCCAACATAATACAGTTTAGTCGTTATTTACACTTTCAGTTTCTCACACCAGAGAAACAATGCTGTATGCAAACATGTGTGTACAATTTATTTCACTTAAGAGTATGGTCTCAAGACACATCCATTTTTAATGCTCCTCTTTTTAGCAACTAAATTCTCTGCTCCATCTTTGCAGGCCCTAATTTTACAGGTGCTTGCTTTCTAGCCAACTCAAAACTTTTTAAATCATTCTGCTGGTCGGTTTGCTCTTGATTCACAGTGTAGAGCTGGCTAAAAGTCCCCAACAGTATCCACGACACAGCCTGAATGTTTGGCTGCCTTGAAATTTCCTCCACCAGATTAGTCTACCACCCTTAATCTTAGTCTCCCATAAAGTCACAGGACATGAGCAAAATGCAGACAAAATGCAGAGCATAACACACATGGCTGAGAGTCCAACTGCCAGTGGACTTCTTCCCAACTGAAACCTCTTGCGCCTGGTCTTTACCAGTTGCATTACTGTCAATAGAGTCTGACCAGAATCTCATAACAAGCTCAGTTTACAGCACTGAAGCTGAGCTTCTCTAGCTGCTTCTCCAGCTGGCATTTCCAAATCTTTCCAAACTCCTCCTGCAAGCCAGTTCCAAAGGCTTCTACACTGAATGGTCAGGTAGCATAAAAGCAACAACCCCACTTCTCTGGTACCAAAATCTGTCTTAGTTACTTGGAACAAAATACTTGACACCTACAAATTAAGGAGAGTGAGGTTTATTTTGGCTACAGACTATAGAGGTATCAGTTTAGAGTTGGCTGGCTCCAAGGCAGGGTAGCATAGCAGAGGGGCACGGCAGGGGAGAAACAACTCATGGCATGGCTGGCAGGAGCAGACAGCAACCAAGGGAGGAGGAAGGGAGATATATCCTTGCAAGCCATACTCCGAGGAAACCACCTCCTCCCATTAAGCTTCACCTACCAGATCACACTGAGCTATAAAGTCATCAGTGAACTAATCCACTGAAGAGCATCATGCGTCCATGATCTAATCATCTTCCAAAAGCCCCACCTGTGAGTATATGAGGTTTTGAAAGGATATCTAGATATAAACTAAAACATACACCTAACACAGATGCTTATGTATGTGTACAAACCACATTTATAAAAATGTTCATAGCAGCAGGTCATAATACTCCCAGTTGGGGGGGGGGATCAACAGTATAACAGATAAACTGAATAGTGAAAATAAATGAAATACCGCTGTTTGAAAAATGGTTGCCTCACAAACACAATGCTGTACAAAATAAGCCAGACACAAAAGAATACATACTGTATGAATCTATTTGTATGAAGTCTGAACAACAACAAAAGCAAAACTGATTTGTGGTGTTAAGATGGTGGTTACTTTTAGTAGAAAAAGGAGTGCTAGTGACTGAGAGAAGGCACAAGATGAGCTTCTGGAAAACCATACATCTTATTTCTTGATCCAGTGGTTATTAGACAGTGCTCACTTTGTGAGTATTCATCTAGCTAAATACTCATGACCTGTACCCTCTTCTACGTGTATTTCTACAATTTAAAAGATACTAAAAATCTTAAAGGTAAATGCAGGTGAGTCTTTGATAAACAATCAAACCAAAATAATAATAATATCAATGACATTTCCTAAAGGAATTTAAAAAAATATAAAAGAACATCAAAGTCAAATAGCAACTTCATGTGCCAGAAGAATATAAGATTCATTCCTTATTGGGAATTTCCTCCTTAGACTGAATCAATCTAGGAACACAATATGGAAGACCTAAATGTTAACCTTGACAATGTAAATATAAGGTTAAAAGAAAAACTGAAAGACTAGGATTAGCTAAAGCAAGTCAAGATATTAACTAAAAGAGAACAAGAAACTAAAATATGAAATAGGTGACCAGTAGATTTGCTTATAAATAATTCAAAAGTAAAGGAAGTGAGCAGACAACAGATTGACCATGTACTGATAATTCTTTTAAGTGAGTAATGAATAAAGGTCTTTGTTGTACTATTCTACTTTTTATATGAAGTGTGATTTTTAAAAAAATACAGTAAATGCTTAAATTTTTTTCTGAGAATTTATTTAAGTAAAAGGCACACTGCCATTAATCCCCCTCAAAATACTACTACTTACTTTAAGCACACTTCTTTCACTGTTCCTGCCACTTTTTTTTTTTTCTTGGTGCTGGGGATCGAACTCAGGACCTTGTGCTTGTGAGGCATGTTCCTGCCACTTTCTGAAGCAGTTCTGGAAGTCCTCTTTCATGAATGCCTTTAGTTGCACTGTCATAGCTACCTCAAAATCCTGAATCAATTCAAACCTTTACCTTTCTGGGTCATTTTGACTTTGAGGAAGGGCCAGAAGTCACACAATGCCAGATCTGGTGAACAAGGTGAATGAAAACACATTGTAATGTTTTTAAGAGCCTGTCTTTCTGTTGGACGGTATTCAGCAGCAGCATTTACTGTATTTTTTAAACATATCTCATAAAGACATCCACAAAAGAGGACTTCCAAAGCTGTTTCAGAAAGTGGCAAAAGTGAAGGAGTAAGTGTGTTCAAAGTGAGTTCAACGCTGAGAAGGATTAATGGCAATGAATCTTTTACTGTAATAAACTTTAAAAAAAGTAACCATGCACTATACATTTTGATCACACCTGTACACCTATCAAACTCTGGAAAGAGAAAGAAAAGGGACAAAGGAGTGTAAACTAATCTTCATGGCCAGAAAATACATAAACTTGAAAAACTGAAAAACAGAGATACAAGTATTACTGAAACAACAAAACTGGCTAAACAGGTTGCCTCTAAGAAGGCAAACTGAAAGTAAAAGTGGTAAGGCATGAACTTTCACTACATTTTTTCTTTCCTTTGTGATTTCTGAGACACAATCTCACTAAGTTGCCCAGGCAAGCCTCAAACTCTTGATCCTCCTGGGTCAACCTCCCAAGTAGCTAGGATCACAGATGTGTATTGCCGTGCCCAAGTAAATACTTTAAATTACAAATCTGTTTTGCTTTAACGACTGATAAAATCCTTAATAGAAAAAAAGTGGCAGTTAAAGAGATTTTATCATTTATACTTTAAACAATCAATTAGCTTGCAACACAGAAGGGTCTACAATGTATTTTGAACAACACTATCAAGTACTCTAAATGTTATTCTTAATACAGTATAACTTTTAAATTATGCTACCTTAAATTTTCCTACCAAATCATTTCCTAATTTAAATTAATAACTTAATTACTAAATTAAATCAGAATAAAACTTGTATCATTAAAAATCATTCCTATATTACCATGATGATCCAAAAATCTAAGCAAGTCATATTTCCAAACTGCTGCATCCTATTGAAAAACCTGATGACAGGGGATGAGTAGGTAGCTCAGTGATAGAGCACATGGCTAGCATGTGCAAGGGCCCAGGGTTCAAGTCCCAGCACTCTGAAAAAACAAACAAACAAAAAATACCAACAACATACTATAAAGTAAGACACTTACCTCCTTTTCTTCACCAACTTGGTCCAAACTCTCATGACTTGAAGGATTATAAGGAATTACTAAAAAGCCAGTGACAAACATCAAAGAAGAAGAAAAACATAGCATCCATTAATGAATCTGACATAAAACTTCAGATTTTTTTTTTTAGTTTTTACTACTGAATGCGTTTTCACTATATAAAGTCATATACTGTATTTGTCCTACTGAAAACAAATTATATGTAACCTTAAGAGTCAAACCCTAATCTTTAGTGAGGGTAAAGACAGCAAGCACCAACCTGACAGCCAATTACTGCTTTTAATACATATTTTTTTCTTTTCTTTTTTTTCTATTTTTTAAACATTTCATTTCTTTACAAATTAATCAAATACTTCTTTCTACAAAGTTGACTTTATGTACCCTACTTAAGGCAGACACAGAGGGCTTATGGTTTTTACTTCTCACTCTTTTATACTCCAAATGTTTCTGAATAGCATATAGGGCAAGTAAAAAAACCTGACAAGGACGAGACTTCAATTTCTTAATGCTGATTAGGGCAAAAAGGGCCTATACTCCACAGCTTCAGGCTTTTGAAGTCTTCCATGACCAAGAGTCTGCATTCTGTCCTTCCAGAAAAAATCCCCCATCTCCCCTTTCTTGATTCAGTCCAGAACAGATCGGGCTATTCTACCCCTACTCTTTTTTAGGGGGTGCTGGGGATCAAACTCGGGGCCTTGTACTTGCTAAGCAAGCACTCTACCACTGAGCTAAATCCCCAGCCCCTATTCTACACCTTTTAAATGCTCTCTACATTTCCCAGATACATGATTAAGGTTTTGTTCTGATTTAACGTCTTAATGTACATTGCATTTTTAAAAATTTCTTGTGCCCATATCTCTGTATCTTTTAATAACTTCTACTTGATAATAAGGTTTTGAATAAAACGAGTCACTTGAACACAGTCAACATGACCCACAAAATCAGTTTTATACTTTTTCGCTGCAGAAAAGAAACTAGGTTTGCTGAATTTCAAGGCGTCTCAAAAGAAATTTAATTGAACTAGAAAAAAGTCATTTTTTAGTAATTCACACAGCTGTCTTTTTAAAATGTCAAATGTGTTGAATAAATACTATACTAAACTTACTACCATAAAATATGCTTACCTGCTTTTACTAGGAAGAATGTAAATATTTTTAAACTTAGGTAAAAGAAATTTTTAAATGCTACTTTGTAGAGAATAATGGTTTATGCTAGCTTCATTCTCACCTGTCTGTGCATGGTCTGAATGCACGGATGACTGATCCATTGGCATCATGGGTTCCTACAAACATTTCCAAAGAGACAGCAACTTAGTAGATTCTACTTAAATCATAGTACCACTGTAAATCCAGAAATACTATTTCAATGACACGGAACATATTAAAAGTCTTTAGAAAATGAGTTCTTTGCTGAAGCTCAGAGATATACTTCAGGGGTATTTATAAATTATATGTAATATTTTATAGGTTTCCCATTTTTCTCTGAATATTTTCAAAGATGTCAGTTGCCCCCAAAAGGAAAGAAATTCTTCCTAGAAAATGATGCAACTAACTACCTGCCAATATCTCAGCAACAATGCTAATTCAAACCAAAATTCCTGGAGCTGGGGATATGGCTCAGTGGTAGCGAACTTGCCTACCACACACAAGACCCTGGGTTTGATCCCCAGCACTGCAAACAAAACAAAACAACACCCTATAATTGTTAGTAATTCATTAAGCTTAAATCCAAGTTTAATGAATACCAGCAAGAAGAAACAAACTTAACAGACAGCATTAGATATAGTTACCATTTTAAGGCTATCTTAACGATAGGTTCATAAATAAGCTTGTGGATTTAAAAATGCATTCAACCCCCATCCTAACATATCAGTATAATCACTAGCTCTGCCCCTCTTTCTACATGTATGAACACACAACTCATTGTATCACCTAAGAATATTCAAGTATATCAACAGTGTATGAATAAACCAAATAAACTTATAATTTTTAGTTTTCTGGTACTCCTTAAGACTGGAACTTTTTCTCCTTCACTAAGCTATGAACTAGCTAAATAATCCTAATACAAAAAAGCCAACTTTGGTAATAGTAATAATCCACTTTCACAAATGTCCAAAAAAAGTCTTAGAAAGATGCATCTGATCTTTTTAAAAATACATATCCTTGGGCTGGGGATTTAGCTCAGTGGTTAAAGTGCTTGCCTTGCAAGCACAAGGACCCGAGTTCAATCCCCAGCGCCAAAAAAAAAAAAAAAAAAAACAAAAAAAAAAAATACATATCCTTTAACCTAGTAACTTTACCTCTGGATTCTTAGGGAAATAAGATTTAGTTACAAAGAAGTTCATTATAATTTTCTTTGTAGGAAAATTTAGAAAACATCTCAAATGTCAATCACAAGGAACAGCTGGGCATGATGGCACACGCCTGTGAGCCCAGCACTCGGGAGGCTGAGGCAGGAGGACTGCCTGCAGTTTTATGCCGGCCTGGGCTACGTAGTAAGTTCAAGGGCAGCCTGAACTGTATAGCAAGACCCCATCTCAAAAAAAAAAATCACAAGAACAGGAAATTATGGTACAGACATCTGACAAACTACTATGCTAAAATTGATGAGAGACATAGATATAAAAAAACCAATTATTTTGTTCTGTAGGAAAAATGGGTTAGAAAACAGGACACATCTGACCTCACTTTGGTTTAAAAGTTATATAAAGAAAGACACAAATACATGGTTTCTGGTGGGATAAACACACTTCTACAAAAAAATTACAAGGAGGGGAGAAGGGAGTATGTTAAGTGGCATGTAAAGTATTCCTACCCACACTCCTTAACTGTATTTTGAGATGTAGTTTCTTATCATCTCCCTGTTTCGGTATACTATATTAAAAAAAAAAAAAGCATGCTACACTAAAAACAAACAAAAAGACAACTGTGTCTTACCGGTGGCAAAGAATGCCGCCCACATTCAATTGTGACAAGTTTGTGGCACTTCTTATGAACCAAGAGTTTACAGTTGATACACTTATATCCCTGGCGTCCAAGTCCCCATATTCGATCTGTGCAGATGGCACAATGAGCACGCTGAAAAAAGTAATTTACGAGTATTTCATTTTAAAAAATCATGATCATTTCCCAACAGTTTGCTTATAAAATACTGAAAATAACTGGCTTTCTTCTCCAGTTCAGTTCCTTTCATTCTACTGTCAACTGCCAGCCCACGGAGGAAAAAATCCCCAAACTTCTTCATATGTAATTTTTCAAAATTATGAAGGTCAGTGAAAAATATAAAGCTTGTTTTAAAGACACAGAAAAATTTGTAATCATGTTGCTTTCTGAAGAAGTGTCCATCTTCACATAATTAAGTTCACAGGAATGAAAACAGAAAAGAATTAAGCTTGAAAAACATACAATCTTCCATACTGTTCAGAGGTCAAACCAAAGCTCTGCTTTCCTAAAAAAGCAATACCTAAAGTGACTTTCACCAAGATGCATCATTATAGGTACAGAATAAATGTAATGAATGTAACCATTGTATGTAGAATGTACCAATACATGTTCTTGGTTTAAAATAAAAATAAAAAATAAAAAAAATAAAGTGACTTTCAGTTTTCAGTCTTTTTAAAATTTTAGTGCAACTGAGTGTTTAGAGATCTCAGAAGATCATTTCTTATTTCATTTTATTTTTTTTCTATTGTATTAATGAATTTGGGACATGATATTAGTTTTACAATGCAAATAAAGTACACGAATTTGTAGTTATCAAAAGAAGTTAAAAGCATGGACTCCTGGAGACAGACTGCCTGCTTTTAAACCTCAGTTCTGCTCCTTGCCAATTATGTATCTCGGGCAAGTTACTTAGCTGCCCTGCCATCCTTCACTTTTCTCATTTATAAAATGGAAACATATAGAGGTGTTGTAAAGATTAAATTAGTCAATATATAAGCATTTGGAAAACTGCTTGATACATAGTAAAAGCTAGATTAGTGTTTGCTGTTACTATTTTCTAAACAGTGAAAGTAAATAACATCAAATAGTTTGCAATATAAACCTTGTTAAACTTTCTGGTTGCCTTAAACTTAAACTGTATTTAAAAAAAATTTTAAGTTGGGTTTTTGTTTTGTTTTGTTTTTTGAGGCAGAGTCTTGCTGTATAGTTTAGTCTGGCTTGAACTTACTGCATAGCCCAGGCTGGTCTGAAACTCATTATCCTCCCCACTTAGCCTCCCGGGTACTAGGATTACAGGTGTGTGCCACCACATGCCCATCTAAAAATTGAATTTTCTTATAGCTAGGTGACTATATAATTAGTCATCCCATCTAGTGCATATTTAAGAATAAAAGAGGTTGGGCATGTAACTAAGTGGTAGAGTATAGGCCCTTAGCTGGATCCCAGCCTATAAAAAAACAAAACAAAACAAAAATAAAAAATAGTCATGCTGTTCTAGGAAAATCGGGAATATAAGGCTTTGCTACCTACTTCTTTAAAAGGGTATGACACGACTTAATAAAAAAGCTACCTTTCTCTCTTAACCGAAAACAAAAAACACACAAAAAAGATATATTAATCATCATTCAACAAACTTAGTTTACCCTGTTGAAACGTTTGGCTTGAAAAGTATGGCCATTTGCACAATAAAGCTTTCTCCAACGGCGTGCACCTCTGCGGTAGATAGATTCTGAAGAGAGATTAAAATTTTTTTTAAAAAAGAAAAGAAAAAAGAGGAAGTGTGAGTAAAAGACATTTTATAATTAAGTCTGATTTTTTTTCATAATAATCACTGCAGGAAAAAAAATACTGATAACCATCCCACCAAAAAAATGCAGTACATGTTCTCAAGGAGTAGATAAAACAAAGACCAGGGAGTATAGTTGTCTGTGTAACTAGCACAGCTTTTCTTTTTAAACAATTTTTCCCAAACTTTTTTAATTTGTAAAAAAACAGTTAGGGTTAGGGTTTTCACTTTCGAATACTCCCTACTCGTCGAGTAGCTATCATCTCTCTTTCCCCCTTTTTCCCCACTTTTAAATAAATTGTCCTCTAAATAAATTGTCTTCTCTTAATTTAAAAAAAAAAGAGAAAAAACAGTTGACAGTTGACAAAAACAGCCCACAAAAAAGTTGAAATACCTACATTGTTTACCTAGCTTTACCAAATACCAACATTTTGTCATATTTGCTTTCCTCTCTACAAAAATATACATGTATTTTGTTTCCAGAACCATTTGTAAGTAAAATGCAGACCTCATGAAGCTTAAATACTCTTGAATACCAAAGTATTCAGTGCCTGAGATTAAGGACATTCTATTACTAACTTTCCAATGTTATAACCACAAAAAAAAAAAAAGAAGCAAAGAAGTGTTTGTTTTATATATATATATATATATATACATATATATATATATTCATGCATGTATGTGTGTGCACATAGGTACAAAGATGAAGCAAGCAGGAAAAGATTAGTGACTGGTCCGTCTGGGCAAAGGATACCCATATATTCTTGCTTTCGATGCTGTTTCAACTCTTCGATAGTTGAAAATTTCCAAAATCAAATCCACGTGATTAAAATTAATTTAACGTTCCTTTAACATGTACAACAGATAATTACGTAAACTGAACTATCTGAATTTCATCTGGCAAAAGTATAGTTTTAGGCAGTCACTAATACATTTGAAATTAGAGTGAAAAAATCAAAAAGAAATCAAACAAATTAAAATTCCATAACTGATTTTTTTTACACTTCTGTCACTGAATACATTTTGTTTTTGACAGTACTGGGGATTGGGCCCAGGGAGCACTTAGCTACATCATTTGCCCATATTTATTTTTGAGACACAGTCTACTAAATTGCCCTAACTGCCTTTGAATTTGCGATCTTCTTGCCTCAGCCTCCGCAGTAGCTGGGAGCTGCTGGGATTGTAAGCAGGCATCACCATGTCTGGTGTGTAACTCTTTACAAAGGCGCAAAGTATATAAATACTCACTATCTTCCCCTGGACAAGGCATTCCAGGACGTTCTGGTACACAAGGGAATACTGAAAAAATAAAAAGTATATAGCATTTTTAGAACATATAAATTGTAAAGAATTAAAATTGACCCAAATTTCAAACTGAATCTCTCTTTACTTGAAACAAAATAATACGATATGGTTACCATTATTGTTAAAGGAATCCATTTTACCAAGGATATAGAAAAGAAGATTTTATGAGACCAAATATGTCTACAAATAATGTATTAAAGACTCAAATTACTAATCTTAGTCCTTTGTAACCTATCACTAATTATCTTTCTGCTTTTAAAGAAATTATTAACTACTATTTACTTAAATATTTGTTGTACAGACAATTTTGCTGCAATGAAGAATTAAAATTAAATTACAAAAATGCATGCAACTATGAAACATAGAACTTTAGAGCTTTTAAAAGATGTATGCTAAATTCAGGAATAAATTAATACCAGAAACTGTACCAAAAACCCCAGTATGTAAGCTTTTATTGGGAGCTACAAATTTATAAACACAGTAAATCAATCCATTTTTACAATGAGGTAGAATAAAAAGCAACAGCACATTTAGGAATAACCAGTCAACCACTGATAGTTTGTAATGTTCTAAAGGACACAGTTAATAAAAAACAGGGGCTGAGGATTTAGCTCAGTGATTAGAGTGTTTGCCTCGCAAGCATGAGGCCCTGAGTTCGATTCCCGGTACTAAAAAAACAAAAACAAAAACAAAACAAAATAAAAACAAACAAAAAACAGAGTCCAGGAAACAGTTTTTAATATTATATATTTTTAAAAGCTGAAATATAAATTAACTTCTGAAAATAGATGTTGGATGTAGTAATAAAAAGCAATAAAACATAAGAATGACTGTTTTAATACCATTGATCAATCATTTCTCTAAGCATTTGTTGTAATTTTATACTAACAAAAGATCATGAAAAAAATAGATGACTTTGAAAGTTCTATTAGGATCTCAAACTATCTTAAACTTGCTGTGAAACACTGGGAGATCACTTTACTACGTGAGAAGGCATACACAGAAAACAAATTCAATAAGACTATAAGAAGCAAATTGATTTTACATTCTCTAGCATGTAAGAAACTACTAAATAAGCACAATAATGGAAAGACAAGGCACTGAGACAAAGAAAATGACATCAGAATTATGTCTTAAAATGGTCCTCAATAAAAGATTATTTAAAAAATATTCATGGCCCCAGAAGAGTATGAAATAATTACTTCTTTACCATGAATTAAGAGTTCAGAATCCTTGTTAAGCTCATAAAGCCTAAAGGCTTCTTCTAACTCCAACTGAGATGATACAGTACACGGGTCTCCTAAAAAATACAAAAAGTTCAATTATTAAATCTTTAAATGTGATGATTAGTAAACAAATTCCACAATATAAAATCTGGGTAAAGATCTGACAAGGACAGATACTTATTTAGACAAGTCTATTCCCTGAAGTAGGTGACATAAATTTCTATTTGTACAAAATATTACAAAAGGTTTACAAACACCAAATTTAGTACACATAAACCATTTTATTAGTAATGTGTATATTTAAAATATAGCAAAAAACATCTATTCAGCCATATTTTAAGCTGCCACTGTTCTGTGACTAATGGGTATGGCTAAGAGACGGTTTTCTGTTACTTGTTTCTTTAAAAGAAGTCAAAGTAGCTCCATTGCCACACCAATGGTTGCTCAGAAATGGATGTAATCATTTTGCCAAATTTTTTCCTGCATCTGAGTGTCTGCTCAAAGGTAACCCACGAAGAAAAATGACTACAGTACTCTAGGCTAAAAATAGTCCTGGTTGAGCTGCTTTTAAATGTAAATGCAGAGCTATAGTAAACACACACACAGAGAAAGTAAGAAACATCTTCCTTAGCCAACCAGACAAAGAAGTGAGTATTCCTGGCAATCAAGAGGTGTCTCAAGGACAATGACATTCACTGACGAACAAGTCATTGGAGCATAGCTGGGGCCTGAGCTGGGTCCCACCGTGCCATTCTTTTCCTCATTCCTGCGGTTGTGTAAACATTAGGACATACTAGATACCACCAACCCTGTCCAAACCTCAGTCATTTTCAGCAGAACTCAGCCTATTACCTGACAGAAAAATTCAGTTATGTCCTTTCCCCATCTCAAAGACAAGAGTGCTTCTAGTCTTTTCTCCAACTTAGCTCCCAAATCCCTACTTCCTTTTATTTTCTCTGGGCATTATTTCATTAGTCTTCCTTGGTTCCATTTCCCATTTTCCTTCCTTCCACCAGCTCTTCGCAGGGAAGGGTGAGTTTGAGTCCGCCCTCAAAAATCTTTCTCCCAGTCAGGCTGCCACTCCACTCACTCAGAAGCCACACTTCTGAAGAGCAAACTGTACACTGAAACTGGTAGGAACAGAAAAGGAGGAGAAGAAAAGGAGGCAGCATTTTGATTTTTCTCTTTATATTTTTCTTTAGTACTTTGTTTAATCATAAATTTAAAATCTTTCACAATGACACAAACTTTGTTAAAATTAAGAGTGATCACAACCTGCTTTTCTTTGCTATCTTCCATGCGTTTCTCAAAATTCTGCTACCTGGTCTTAGTCCAAACACTCCAATAAAACTAGTGCTGCACAGGTCATGACAACAGCTGCTGAAATTAGCGACATCTTTTCAGCCAGCCTCTACTTCAGTTGACCTCTCTATACTGTCTGAAAAAGCTGCCCACTGACTATAGAACTCTATGTCTAAGTTTCTAAAACATCATTCTCCTGGTTACCTACTCTTCTTTTTAACCTTTTATTTTGGACATTTTCAAAAATATTATAAAACCTTGGTTTCTCTGTATATTAACCTATTTATTCCCTGCCACTATATGATTTTGAACAAAGCCCCACAACTCTAGATAAAAATTCCTTGGGCTGGGGATTTAGCTCAGTGATTAGAGCGCTTGCCTTGCAAGTACAAGGCCCTGAGTTCGATCCCCGGTACCACAAAAAAAAAAAAAAAAAAAAAAAAATTCCTTAATATAATCACAATACTATTATTAATCTATACAAAAATAAACAATTCTCTACAAAACATCCAGACATATTTGTATGCCAAAAAAAAAAATTAAGCTAAACCTTTATCTTACACCCTAAACAAAAACTAGCTCAAATGGATTAGAGACCTAGACCAAGAACTAAAACTACAAGACTGAGAAGAAAGCAAAGGGAAAAGCTTCACATACCGGATTTGGCAATGATTTCTTGCACATAACATTAGAGGCATAGTCAAGAAAATAAAAAGTAGATGAACTAAATAACATCAAAATTAAAGTTGTCAGTGCATCGAGGCACACTATCGACACTGTGAAAAGAGCCTGCTGGGCTGGAAGGACATATGTGCACAACACACACGGCAAAGTGCTGACATCAGGGTGTCCTTTAGAACTATTCCACCTCAAAAACAAAAATAGAGCCTAAATTCTTTTTCTTTTTTTGACTTGTATTAGTACATGTTTGCAGTACATAATGATTGCACTTACTGTAGGGGACTGGTACATGTACGTAACACATTTCTATTTCCTCCTTTTTCCCTCCCTCTACCTCCTTTTCATTTTTCCAGCATCAGATTCATTTATTTATAAGACTTTACAAAGTTAATTATCGTATATACAGATTGAAAACCAGACTAATAGAGCCTGATTTTTAAAATGAGCAAAGGACATTTCTCCAAAGAAGATACACAAATGACCAATAAGCATATAATCACTAAAAAATCAAAATCACAATTTAAAGCCAGGCAGGGTAGTGTACGCCTCTGATCCCAGTACTTGAGAGGCTGAGGCAGGAGGACTGCCATGACTTCAAGGCCAGCCTGGACTACTTAGTGGGACCCTGTCTCAAAAAACCAAAAGGAAAAAAAAGGAAAGAAGCAAAAACCAAAAAACCAGTCAACACAAGTGAACACATTACACCCACTGGAATGGCTATTACTAAAAAACAAAAGAAAAAGAAAACAAGAAATGACAGTAAAGAGGTAGAGACTCCAGAACCTTGTACACTAGTGGTGGGACTATAAAATGGTACGATGACTGTACACAATGGTATGGTGCTTCATAAAAATTGAAACAAGATTTCTAGGTATATACCTGAGGAACTGAAAGCAAAGACTTGAACAAGTATATGTACAGCAGTCCCTTCTTATGCCTGGGGAATACGTGCCTAGACTCCCAGTGCACGACTGAAGCCATAGGTAGTACCAAACCACATATATAGTTGCTTTTTCCTACACATAAAAGCATAAATGTAATACTTTTCCCATCTGAATTAAATAAACATATACTGTAACATTTGCAGTTTGAGAGGAACAACAAAATGAATGTGAATTTCTTTTTCCTTCTTCACAATTTCATGGATATAAGATTTATTCCTACCATAAATCTTAGCAGCTTCAGAATATGATCTTTTTCTCTTTGTATTATGTCAGGAAGGAGTTTATGGCTTTTCTTTGGTGTACTCGAACAGCCTACATCACTACTCTTGAGCTCTAGAGTCTTTTGTGTTACTGGGGATAGAACTCAGGGCCTTCCTACTGAGCTACATCTGCAGCCCTCACCCCCTTTTAAAAGATTTTTTGAGACAGGGTCACACAGAGTTACTAAACTGCCCAGCCTAGGCTCAAAATTGGGATTCTCCTGCCTTAGCCCCCAGAGTGCAGGCGTGAGCCACAATGCCAGCTTGAAGTTCAAAGTAAAGTAAAATGAGTTAATTTAACACAAGCAATGAGGTACCATAATACTTGACTTGGTAATTCAGACAGCTGCTAAGTAACTATCTGTGGGTATAGTGTATACAGCGGGAATAGGACACACAAAAGGAATCATAATACTTAGAACAGCATACAACATAAAGCTTATGAATTGTTTACTTCAAAATTCTCCATTAAAGAAAATTTTTTTCCACTTAGTATTTTCATACTGTGATAAACCATGGGTAACTGAAGCCACGGAAAGCCAAATGGAAGAGAAGAGAGGACTACTGCACACATGTTCACAGCAGCTTTATTCCTAACAGCCAAGAGATGGAAGCAACCCACGTGTCCACTGATGGATAAACGGCTAAACAAATGTGGTATATGTATACACAAAGTCTTTCAAAGGCAGGAAATTCAGACAGATGCTACAACAAATGATAATCCCTGAAAATATATGCTACATGAAATAAGCCAGTCACAAAAGGACAAATATTGTACAATTCCATCTATATGAGCTACCTAGAATAGCACAATTTCCAGAAATAAAAAGTAGAATGGCAATTTTAAGAGACTAGGGAAAGGGAGGAATGGAGAGATAGTGTTAATGGGTATAAAGTTTTAGTTTGGAAAAATTAAAATATTCCAGAGATGGATGACAGTAATGGTTGTGAGATAATATGAGTATATTTAATGCCACTATACACTTGAAATTGTTAAAAAGGTAAATTTTCTTTTAAATCAGTAATTTTACTTATCATTATAGTACTTACCTTCAGATAGAGTTCCATATGTGGAAAAATGACACTTGTATAAGGAAATTCATGATAATACTGTCTATACTTATAAAAGTTTGGAAATAAATTGAACGTCTATTAGTTGTTTATACAGGCTTTAAAGAAAACCCAGCATCTCTACATGTACTGATATGGAATGCCTCCAAATCACACTGCTCAGTTTAAAAAAAAAAACCAAAGTACACCTAGGTGCGATGGTGCATGCCTGTAATCCTGGCATTCTGGGAGGCTGAGAAAGGAGAGCTGCAGATTCAAGACAAACCTGGGCAACTTAGTGACTTAGTGAGACACTGTTTTAAGTTGAAAAATTAAAAAAGGGTTAGGAATGTAGCTCAGTGTAAAAGGCCCTGAGTTCAATTCCCAAAACTGTGGGTAAATATATACCCAGAGTAAGAACTACTCAATGTACTTATTTTGAGGTAACAAAACCTACATATTAACTAGCAGACTTGTACTGTTTTCAATGCATCTACTTTTTTTTAACCTATTAAAAGAAATAAGCAAATTAGAGCATTAAGATTTATTTTGAGACAGGGTCTCACTAAGTTGCCCTGGCAGGACTTGAACTTATGCTCCTCTTGTCTCAGTCTCCCAAAGTATTGCAATTGCAGAAATTTTATTACATTTTTAAAGCAAATAATGGAATAATATCTTCAATCAGATGCTTACAGAGACAACCATCTCTTTATTACTCACCTTCCTCATCTATCCATTTCATGGTGAAAAGCTGTTCATTGTCAAAAGAACACATGTCTCGAACTTCATTGCAAAGACCCTCGAAGGAGATGGAAGGCTCAAAATGCGTTATCATGATATCTCTGAAAAAGAAAAGGGGTTTTAAGTTGGAAATGATTAAAACTACAGTGTTCTACATATTATTGAATGCCTGCCAGTTTGGCAGATTTCAGCTATTTTGTGAGTGCATCACAATGTATCATCACACCACTGGTGCCAATTCTCTTGCAGAATTTACCAAACACCCTCTACAGGCTTTAAATTTATCAGCTATTGCGCTTGTAGAGGGGTTTCTTGCAGTAAATCACTGTGAAATTTCCTGGGTTTTTCACAGATCATAGCTCACTAATGCTATTGCCTGCCAGCTGTTTCTGATTCAACCCCACTAACCGAAGTCTTTCCACCTCTTCCAACACTTGTGTTGTCTGCTAGGTTAACATCGTTACTCTTTTGTCACATCAGCTCCTTTGAGGGCATCTTTATTCTTCAAAATAGTGAAGATTATCAACTTCACCATCTTGTACACTGCCAGATCAGTCACACGAATACCATGCATATGCTTTTTTACAATTTCCTTCAATTTAATGGTCATTTTCTTTAAAACTTTCTTTTTTTTAAAATTTTATTTTAATGGTACATTTTAGATGTACATAGTGACAACATTCATCATAGGGGATTTGTACCTGTACATGACATATCTTGTTGCTTCTTTAAAACTTTCTTCTTACCACCCTTGCTCTGCACTTTGTTACCTTCATTATTGCTCTGCACATTCTTGTCACCTTCATTTACTGCGTTGCACTTTCTTTCTACCACCATGTTTGCTCTGCACCTTCTTTGGAGGCATGCTGGATTGAATAATACTGTATAGTACTGTATGTGCCAAAAAGCACACAAAAAAGTTTCACAGCAAGTGTGCACAGGTCTGTCTGCAACTGCAATCTCGACTAGAGGAAGCCACAACCATGTGTCAGAGCAGAGAAGATGGCTGCATTAGTGTTCATGCAGGGAAGATGGCCACAGCTGTGTTCGTCTCCTGACGCGGAGTTCGAAAACAGAAGCAAAATTTTGCCAAATGCTTCTGTTCATGAACTGAACTGTTTGCAAAAAGAAGCATGTGTGAACAGAAGTATTATTGTATTTACTCTAAGACTTAAAGACTGTAATGTTTTAAAGTAGAGGCCTGGGGTTTTCTCCAAGGATCCATGAGAAGGCTCCCATGACCTAATCTGCATACAGCAGCCACAGTGAGTCTTTCAAGTACAAGTTGGATTGAATGACTCTTAATTTAACATTTATTTAGTGATCCCTAAGTTACACTCTGTTTTAAGGATTTTACAAAATTCATGTAGCTCAGGTCTTTCCTCTGTTTGAAGCTTTTCAAATGCCTCCCCTGTCATGCAGAATAAAATCCAAGTCCCTATCAGGGTCTACAAGGCCCTGTGTGAACAGGCCTTGACTACCTCTCTGACTTAGTTCTCCTACCACTGGACAGATAAAGAAATGTTTATAGTCTACTATAAACAAGCAAGAAAATAAGCCTGGTGAAAGTGAAAGTTGGAACACGTTCTTGTTATACTCCTACGGCCAATGCTGTGCCTAGCACAGAACAAACATATAATAAGTATTTGCTGAAATAAGAAAGGAGACTTCTGGGAAAATGGTGGAGGGGTGAGCAACAACAATTCACCCTTTCCAAGAATTGGAATCCAGACACTGGAAAATAATTTGACAAAGAAAACAGAAAACAGGGAAGTAGATCTCCAGGACCCAGGAAGGATCTGACAGGAAAAGTAAAACCTACAGAGAAACTGAAAAGACAGAACACAACATAGAAAAGGGAAGGAACAATCTGCACTTTTCCCCAGGTCCCAGCTTGTGAATCACAAGAAAGGGGAATACAGAGGGCTTCAGGGAGAAATGCAGCAGTGGAACAGAACGGTGGATGCTGTGAGATGCAACAGCTGGTGAGTGACTCTAGCCCAAGTGCCTACCATGCCCCTCGGACAGAGTGCCTGGTTGGACACCATTCCAGGGAGGAGTTAACTGTTTGAACTCAGGACTGAAAGCAGCCATTTCAACTGAAGCAGGACAGCTTCAATTCAGGGCTCCCAGTGTTACATTCCCACAGTGACCGGGTGAGGGACAGCCACAGGAGACAGTTGTGGTCAAGGAACCGTGATCGGGCTGGCAAGAGACACCCTAAGGCAGTTAAGCTAAAGACACAGGATCCATCCTCACAGCCAAAGGCTGGGCTGAGCCTGAATTGCTCTGGATTTGAAAGTAGCAGAACTGGCAACCTCTCCCTAATCCTGCTGCCTGCCAGTGCCTGCATCCAGCACAGATCTGGGGGCTGACTGCCTTCTTAACTACCAGCGTGAGTACGGACACATCTTCATTGGGACACTGCCCCAAAACAGTAGATCCAGGAAGAAAACCACATGTTTGAAATTACGGAGAAATTTTTTCTTCTTTTTAACTTTTCATTTTTGTTTTTTATTTTTGTTAGAGTGTGCACTGTTTTTAGTTTTTAGTTTTGTTTCGTTTTTCTCATCTTTCCTCTTCACCAGTTTATTGGGGTTGGGGAATTTTCCGTTGTCCTTCTTCCTTGCTTCTTACCTCTTTTTACTAACTTTTCTCTCTTTAATTTTTTCTCTTTTGTTTTTAGACTGTAATTTTTTTCTCCATTTTATCTTTTATTTCTCACCAGTTTCTTCCTACCTTTACCTAATTCTATAACCATCTTTCTACTGCCCAATAGGAGGCTTTGTACTACTTCTCTCTCCTCCTATCAGAGAGTTGAAGGTTTCAAACTTTTCCTCTTGCATTCCCCCATTCACAAATCCTGTTATTTTTAATAGTATAATCATAAAGATTTGTTACTCTTTTGATAGCAACTCTGTAAAATTACTGTTCAATTCTTTTCTACCAGTCACAGAAACACAGCTGCTGTATTTAGTGCATATTAGCTGCAAATCAATACCTGGTACACCATAATTGCAAATTTCTTCTCTAGGATTAAGGGTGGTATATAATTGGCATGTTAATATCCAATTTGTTTTGGACAAAAACACTGTCGGTAGCTGATTCACTTGATATTAAGAAGCTCACTACATATTGGTTAAGGGAACAATTCAACAGGAAGAGATAATTATAAACACATATACACCAAATACCAGTGCAGCTAACTTCATAGAACAGACACTATTGGACACAAAAAAATCAGATAAACACCAATACAACTGCAATGGGGGACCTCAATACCCCACTGTCATGAATGGACAGATCAATGATACAAAAAAAAGAAAAAAAAATCAACAAAGAACTATCAGAGTTGACACCAAACCATTGAACAAATGGACATAACAGATATCTAGAGTGTTCCATCCAAAAACAACACAACACACATTCTTCTCAGCAACACATAGGTCTTTCTCCAAAACAGACCACATATTAGCCCATAAAACAGACGTAAGTAAATGCAAAAGAATCAAATGTATCCCGTGCATATTCTGAGACCACTAACAGTGAAGCGAACCTACAGATTGGGAAACATTTTTGCCATCTTGCCCTCAACAAAGGACTAATACCTAGAATATATAAGGAAGTCAAAAAATTAGACCCCCCCATTTAAACACCCAATCAAAAATGCCCATCTGCTATGAATAGATACTTCTCTGATTAAGAAGTACAAACAGCCAATAAATACATGAAAAAATGTTCAACACTGCTAGCCACTGAGAAATGCTAATTAAAACAACACTGAGATCCCCTCTCGCCCAGATTTACCCCACTCCAGAAAGAATAGCTATCTTCAAAAACTCAACCAATAACAAATGCTGGAGAGGCTGTAAGGAAATAAGAACTCTTATTCATTGTTGATGAGAGTATAAACTAGTACAACCACTACAGAAATCAATACGGCAATTCTTTGAAAAATTAAAACAAGAAATTCCATTTGGCCCAGCTAGTCTCCTTCTAGGTATCTTCCCAAAAGAATTAAAGACATCATTCTACAGTGATGTATGGTATACATATTCATGTTTATAGCAGCACAATTCATAATAGCTAGATCTTGGAAACAGCCTATATGCCCACCAACAGAAAAATGGGGTATTTATACACAATGGAGTACTATTTTGCCATAAAGAAGGATCAACTTGAGTTATGTAGGAAAATGGATGCACCTGAAGACCATAATGTTAGTAGATGTAAATAAGACACACAAGCTTAAATAGCGCATGGTTTGTATTATATGACAAACTAAATAAAGTGCAAAATAAAAGATAGCTAATAGGGAAAAAAAGAGAAAAGCGTTATTGTAATCCAGCATGGATAAATGTATCTATAAGTATACCTTGATTTACTATAATTGTCTTATGTATTTTTATAGGATTTTTTGGCCTGTTAGTCTGGCTGTTAATCTATGTGTGTGATAATTAAATAACTTTATAAGGACTTGTAAGATAAATAAATGAATCTGATGCTGGCAAAAAAGAATGGGGGGTAGAGGAGAAAAGAAAAAATGGAGTTGATAAACATGTACCAATTTCCCACAATGAATGTAATCATTATATACTGCAAACATGTATTAATAAAAATTAAAACAAAAAACTTTTTGGAAAAAAGAAAGAAAAAAGGAAGGAAATGAGACTATGTTAGAACAGTGAACTGTAGGTAAAAGAATAGTGAAGAGTTAAAAATTTTAGTCATCTGCAAAAAAGTTATAGCTGCAGTCTTTAAAAGCTATAGAAATATGCAGATAGCCAAGCAGGCAATCAAATGTCTTTTTATTTTCATTCTTTTTTCTAAGCTATTTTGAACCCTTACACAGCCTTTTGTCTTTGATCACAAGATGTGTGTGTGTGCATGTGTGTGTGTGTATGGTAGGTAAGCACTCAACCACTGAGCTACATCCCCAGTCCTATCCATATTTTATTTTGAAACAGGGTCTCGATAGCTTGCCCAAGCTGACTTTAAACTCATGATCCTCCTGCATCAACCTTCTGAGTTCTGAGCAGCTGAGATTATAGGTGTGCACCACTGTGCCCGGCAGAAAACATTCTTCATTCTTTATAACTTCTCTCACATCCTATTATTCATTCTCACTCTCAAACCTAGTTCACATTCAATGTTTTAACTATTATCTCTACATAGAGAACTATTAAATCTATAATTTTAACTGTGTAGTATTTAAGACTCCTGATAATCTGGTCCTAACTTCTACTTTCAACTTTGATCCCACAACTCCAACATAAATACCCTACTAAAGGCAGCTGGTTTGCTTACAATCCTTCACATTAAAATTTTGATTACACAAGTCTAATCCTAACAGTCCCTCAGTATACAGAGAACCAGAAAAACTACTTTGTAATGGGCACTACAACATCAATTTCCATTAAACTATTCAAATACACACCCCTATGGTCTATAACTCTAAACCTGTCCAACATATATCTGATGGTCTATCTTTTGTTATTTAACTCATCATACTGATAACATATCCTCAACTAAATTATAAACAACTAGAAGACAAAAATTCTTGGACTTTTACATATATTCATGTAACTGTTAACATAATGGAGGTTCATATATCACTTGGCTGAATCCAAAAAAACATTTTCTATGAGATACCTATCTTTTAGCAGATGCACTTTTGGTGAGAAAATACTTCTGTATTTATATTCTTTTTCTGTAAACATTTATAGACTACTTATTATATGCCAGGTGTTCAGACAAGACATCTCACTTAACCTTTACAGTAACTTTCAAACTAAACATACTAAATCTCATTTTACAAATTTAAAAGGCAAAGCACAAAGGAATACTTGCCAAAATCTCACAGCAGGAAATGAATAGGAATTCAAATGACCCTTGTGGTGGACACTGTGCTCTGGCCATCCCCCTCTCCTTTGCCATCCCCAAAATTCCTATCAAGCAATGGAGGATTTACTATCTTGATGCTCAGAGTGCTGCCAGTAGACAATCTTCACTTGTCAGTCCCCTGCAGAGGCTTGACTCCGCACCTATAGTAACACAGCCCTGCCTGGAGCAACACATGATGATTGATTAGATGCAGAAGTATATATGCCCTAGATGTAACTCAGGAAAGCTCTACAGTGTCATCTCATCCCCAGAACTTCCTGGAAGATCAACTGAGATTTCTATTAAGAGCTCAGGACAGCTTGGTTTTTGTTGTTGTTGTTTTTGTTGTTTGTGATTAGGTTTGTTTTGTTTTCTGCCTAAGTCTGTGCTATGGCTTGAATGTGTGTGTCATGAAAAATTCATGCTGAGGGGGTGGGGATTTAGCTCAGTGGCAGAGTGCTTGTCTAGCAAGTGCAAGGCCCTGAGTTTGATCCCTGGCACCTCCAAAAAAAAAAAAGTCAGGTCTTCAGGGAAGTGATTAAGGCATGAGGGATTGGCCCTCATGAATGAATTAGTGCTTTATAAAGAGCTGCAGAAAACTAGCATGGGCCCCTTTTGGTCTTTCTATCCTTTCCACCAGAGGAATGAAGGGCCAAACCTTCATTTCTTCTGGAGGATGTTAGCAACAAGATACCGTCCTAGAAAAATAAATTAGGTCCCTCACCAGAAACCAAATCTGCTGGCATCGTGATCCTGGACTTCCCACACTGAAGTATGAGAAATAAATTTCTATTCTTTATAATCTTTTTATTACAGCAGCACAAGCAGATTAAGAAAGCTTCTTTCCTTCCCTCTCTTCCATATCTGTCACTTCCAAGAGCACTCCTAAATAAACCTCCTGCATCCTCCTCTCTTGAGATACCACTTTCCACAGCAGAATCATACAGTACCTGTGCCTTAGTTGTTCAACTTGCTGCAATAAAACACCGCATTTATTAAAAAGAGAAGTTTGTTTCTCAGTTCTGGAGACAGAGAAGTCCAAGATCGAGGTACTGCCACATTCAGTGTCAGAGGAGGGCCCAATTTCTGGTTCACAGAATGGTCTTCTAGCTGTGTCCTCTTGGGGAGAAGGGGCTGGCTTCCTCTCAGGAGTCTCCTTTATAAGATGCTAATCCTATTCACGAGGGCACAGTCGCCTCACCAAGGTCCACCTTTTGCTACAGAACCTGTGGATTAGGTTTCAACATACGGATTTGAGGGGTTGGGGATTTAGCCCACCGGCACAGTGCTTGCCTAGCAGTGGAAGTCCCTGAATTTGATCCCCGGCACTCTCCCTGCCCAAAAAAATGATGAAACTCAACGTACAGATTTCAGAGGACACAAGCCTTCAGGCCATAGCACCATAATTACTATCATATGATATTATTCAACAAAAACATAACAGATACAGTCAGTTTCACTGTTAAGAGACTAGTAAAAAATATAATCCTTGTTTAGAGATTAAATTACTCTACCTGTGTACATGAAGCTAGTTAATTTTCCTTGTTCTTCAGAGACTATACATTGGCAATATTTAGAAATTATACAGTTTTTATAATATCTTCCTCCTGACTAAATACAATATCCACGAGAGCAGGCACTTTGTTTTACTCATTGCTGTATTCCCAACACCTGAAGTGAAGTCTGGCACACAGTGGATGTTCAATTAATATATGCTGAGCCAATAGAAAGGTACAATGATGGACTCTAAAAAAAGAACAAGGAAATAAAAAAGTATTCGGGAAACTAGGTATGGGACGCAAGAGATAGCTGAAAGCTTAGGATCTAGTAAACTAAGATACATGGGTTTGAGTACAGGCTCTGTCAATTACCAGCTAGCTCTGTGGCCTGAGGTGAATTGCTTCATTTCTCTGTGCCTTAATTTTTTCATCTATAAAATAGGGATAATAATAACTCAGGCGCTATAAGGATTGAATGAATTAATATTTGTAATACTTGGACTACTGCCTAGTACACAGCACACTCTACATGCATTTGATAATTTTTAAATTATATATTCATATAGTACTTTAAATAAAGTAAAACCTCATTACAGATACAAAATAATTCTACCTTCTAACAGCAACTCATAGACAACTGTATTTTAATGTGGCAGAAGGAAACCATATCCTTTCCTGAGGGTCCACTGATATGACAGACAACTGAAATGACAAATTAGAAAATTCTTAGTAAACAAAACAGGCACCAGAAGCGGACCAGAAAGAAGGACTTCTGGAATGAAAAAATTCTGGAAGACTGAAAACAGATGGGATAAATTTAATCCAGACAATATACCAAGCTAGGCATGGTGGCACACACCTGTAATCTCAGCACTTGGGAGGCTGAAGCAGAAGGATTACCATGAGGTCATGGACAGCCTGAGGTACAAAGTGAGTTCAAGGCCAGCCTGAACTACACAATGAGACTTTATCTCAAAGAAAAGGATTATATACCAGCCCTAAACAGGAAAGGTAAGACAAACCTCTAAAAGAGAAAAGTTATTGCCATAAGATTAGTTTTCTTTGTCTAAGCATTTAACCATACTACTTGGCATTTCAAGTGCAGGATAATTACATAAGCATTCATTGTAAGTATTTTTAAAATATTTATAGGTAAAGAAAAGAATACACTCTGGAAGACTGAGGCAGGAAGATCACAAGTTTAAGCCCCACCTGGGCATATTACTGACACTCTGTCTCAGAACAGTTGTTTTTTTTTTTCCTTTGGAAACAGGGTCTCTCTATGTAGTTCAGGATGGACTTGAACTCACTACATAGCTGAGGTTGACCTTGAACTTGTAGCAATCTTCCTACCTCAGCCTTCTCAGTGGTGCGATTACAGGTATGCACCACCACACCTGGTAAAAAATACTTTTACAAAAGGCCTAAGGAGGTAGTTTAATACCCTGGGTTTCATCCTTGAAAGGAAGGAAGAAGGAATTTATAAACTTTTTTTTAGTTTATTTTATTTTACTGGTACATTTTAGATGTACATAGTGATAATATTCATCATAGGAGATTTGTACCTGTACACAATATATCTTGTTGCTTCCTTTTTTCCCATTCTCCTCCCCTCCTCCCTATTTACACCCCCTCCTCCCTATTTACAAAAGCTTTGTTTCCATTTTTTCCTTCAAATTTATAAACTTTTACAAGGCAAAAATTACTAAGAAAAATCAAGATGTGGAGAAGTAAAAGGAAATGTCAATTCAAAAATATCTCTTTCCTAATGTAAAGTCAATATAATGCCTAAAACTAATAATTTAAAAATAAAAGCAAGAAACAAGAAAACACAACTCAATTAGAACATAACCAACAGGAAATCTCACCAGAATTTCTCCCAAGAACATATACAAATAGCCCATAAGCATATGAAATCATGCTCAACATCACTATCAGGAAAAAGTGAATCAAAACTATGGTATCACCTTGTATGTATTAGAATGGCTACTATCAAAAAAAACAAAAAAAATAGACTAAGTGCTGGCAAGGATGTGGAAGATACAGGAAATCTTGTGCACTGTTGAGAGGAATGTAAAATGGTATATCAGCTATGGAAAACAGTAACGCAAGCTCCTCAAATAAGTAAAAACATAGAATCTATATGGAAGGAATTGAAAGATCTTGTAGTACTTACTTTTCTAGAGTCAGTGGTTTGCAAGACAGCAGATTTAATACAGGACAAGTACAAGTTACAACATTCACACACACAAGCCAAATGGAGAAGAATGCAAACATCTATTTATGCATTGGAGACCTGAAAGATCCAATCAAGGGCTGGGAGCCCATGGCAACATCTCATATACATCCATGTCTGCACTAAAAGGCGGAAGAAATCTATACTGGAACCAGGATACGATGATCACAGCAGAGATGGAGACCAGAGCTCCCCTGAAGCGAACAACACTCATCCCCAAAGACAACAAGGTCCCGAGCTCGTTCTGCAATGAAAACAGCCGAGTTCCTCTCCGGAGAACCTCTGGCAACAGAGCTTCTCTTGGGAAACAGCTGGCTGCTATCTTCTGCTCCCATTCTCCTTTATACTATGTTGGCAATAACCTTCAAGTGGATCTTCTACACTCAGAACCACACCAACTCAGTCCAGCTGGGCGTTCCTGCTCAAGTTGGCCACAGTCAGTCACCATAGATCTCAAACAAAATTTACACTCCCACATTCGGAACAGCATTATTCACAACAGTCAAGAGGTAGAATCGACCCAACTGTCTATCCACAGATGAATAACTACGTAAGATGTGGTATATACATACAATGGATATTATTCAACCTCAAAAAGGAAGGAAAATTCTGAAACATGGATAAACTTTGAGGACATTATGCTAATTAAAATAAACCAGACAAACACACACACACACAAAAAAAAAACTTATACAGTATGATCCCATTGATAATATCTATCTAGAGTAGTCAACTTCATTAAAACAGAAAGTACAATGATTGCCTTGGGCTAGAACCAGGGTAAAACTGGGGAGTAGTTCTTTTAATAGATACAGTTTCAGTGGTGTAAAATGGAAAAAGCTCTACAGAGTGTTTTACAACATGAATATATTTAACATTGCTAAACTACACACTCAAAGGTGAGTAACACTGTAAATTTTATGCTATTTTTTTCAAACAAGCCACAACTAAAAATAAAAGTAGGGAAAGGTACATTATTTAAATTATGAAGGTAACAAGGATAACAACTAAACACAGAATACTTTGCTAATTCCTCATCTTTCAAAAGATTTAATAATACGGCTGGGGATTTGGCTCAGTGGTTAGAGTGCTTGCCTTGCACGCACAAGGCCCTGAGGTCGATCCCCAGCACCAAAAAATAAAATAAAATAAAATAAAATAATTTAATAATAAAACAACAGAATTTTGAAAGTGGTTAACTCTGGGTGGTAGAATTGGAAGCTGGGAAGAAAATACTGGTGAAAGGAAGATGTACTTCATACTTAGCCTTCCGAAAGGAGCCAAGTGTTGCAGCATCCATCTGTAATCCTGGCACTCAGGAGGTTAAGGCAGGAGGATTGCCTCGAATTCAAGACCAGTCTGATCTACACGGTGAGACCTCGTCTCAAAACAAAACAAAACCAACAACAACAACAACAAAGAATCTTCTGAAAGGTACAGATTATTAATTTCTCTACCATGTAAATGTATTTTATAAAATTTATTTTCTAATTAAATATAAAGAAAACAAAATTTTATAAATAAAATGGCTTTAAATTTTATTTTAAAAATAGAGAAGTTATTCTGATGATGTTCAAAGAGAACTTGCTTGGCTAAAGCAATTTTTCTTTTAACGCACCCTCAAGGTTATTAATGCAAGGTTGTAAGGGTTGGAAAAATATATTCTGGAATTAAATTAGAAGAGAAGACAAAGTTTCTACAGAATTTCTCTGGCAAAGCACAAGTGTGAAGTTATCTTTTTTGAATGCAAGGGGAAAAAACAGTATTGTGTATCATCAAAATATGACTTCCTTATTAAAATTCACATGGAACTAAACACATATGTAAGTACATATATTATTTACACATCTGTAAATAAGATTTTCAGAAAACTTAATTTTCAAGAACTAAAAGAAAACATCAATATACAAGTATTTTTTAAAGCATCTGTGTAATCTTGAAAAAGTCTAAGTACATACAATGTTAGGAGACTCAACGAAGGAATTATGGTTTATCCACCATTCTTTAAATTCCAGGAACCAAAGCATTTAAGGGAGTTTAAATAAACACTTTCTGAGAAAACACGATGTTCCTAACACTCCACGATAACTGGATCCTTACAGTAACAGAAGTAAGTAACAGTGAGCTGCAAAATAAAGATATTACATTCTAAAGGTATAAAACAATTATGCACAGATGATTTTCTTCTGGTTTAACTTCAGCATAAACACAAATTATTTTACCACTGGCCTTCGACAAATTATAATCTGCTTTACTACAAAGATTTCCAAACTGGTAAATTTATATATGGTTTCACTTAAAATTTTAAAAGCATTTTTAATTCGGTTACTGGCTACTTTAAGCATGCAATGTTCCTATATTCTAAAATACAAGGTTCCCCTTAAGACTAATCGCTTTAAAATCCACCTCCACCTTTACCATGAAGAGTTTTGCCCAAGTGCAGGCAGAAGTCAGTGAGGGGCAGACAAAGAAAATCATCAGTGAGAACAGGCACAGCCCTTACAGCAGATCTCCCACGAGGCCAGAGCAGGCTGATCCCACGCTGTGGAAACCCACTTGATATGTGAGCTGGGCCTTGAGCGTGACACTGTTCAGAGGTACAGAGGCTGAGAGACATTCCCAGGACTCAGAACTGCAGAGGGCACAATTCACCTTCCCGGCATCAGTGCCTGTCGGTAGAGGTGTGAGCCCTGGAGGTGCTTGGGAAGGTAGGACCACAGAAGGGTTGGCTGTCCAGGAAATCTGGCACCAGAGGCTCCATGAGAGTGTGGCCTGACCTCCTGCACAGACCACACTGGCCAGACCTCTGCAAGGTTCCCGGCCAGGTGATTTCCAATCTGTGGTGTACTGGTGGGGACCACACCTGGAGGCAGTGGCCAAACTATGACCAAGAGGAGAGCGTCAGATTGAAGCTTAGACTAAACTGCAAAGCCCTCAGTGGTTTGTGCCACAAGGACAACAGGAGACTACCCGCTCCAGGGAGGGGGGGAGTGGTTCTGAGTTAAAAGTTAAATTTCAGAAAGGAATAGTTAGAAATACTAGCATTTTCAGGCCAGTCTGTTAGTCCAGTAGAGGTGGTAATTCCCTGTATTAAGAGCATCAACTGGCTGGGTGTGGTGGCTCACACCTGTAATCCTAGCACTATGGGGCTGAGGGAGGAGGACTGCCATAAATTCAAGGCCAGCCTAAATTCAAGGTAGGATCACAGTGAGTTCAGGGCCAGCCTAAACTATTATAGTGAGACTCTGTCTCAAATTAAAAAAAAAAGAGCATCAACCCATGTGTCCTGAGACAATATCCCACTGGAGAGATGAGCAAAGACAGGCTGGCTCTGAGTGGTGGGTCCATACATGAGGACACCCTGCATGTTCCCTGGGGTGCTGTTGAAATGGCCCCAGGAAGTAATCAAGTCCAGATCCCTTTAGCATGAAAGGCTGAATGAATAGTCAAAGTCGCCACCTTCCTTCTGGAATGTGATTCAGCCCAGAGCCCCGTGGGACCCAGGGTGTTGGTCTTTGAAAAGACAGCAAGTGACAGAGAAATGGACAGAATAGCAAGAGGCTCTGATGTTTCTGGTGAGCACAGCTCTGGTAATCTGATATGTAAGAGCTGGAGAAGGAATGGAAAGACAGGCCACTGCCACATGGATATCTGGGTGCAGAAGTTAAAATGAGGTGAAATGGCAGACTGCAAATCATCACAAAAAGTGAAATGATAAACCTCCCTTCTCTGATGTTCCCAACAAGTTGCACCTGGCCCAGCTGGGGCTTGAACAGAGAGGATGTCAGTGTGGGAGGCCCAGATTTTTTGGGAGCAGGATCATGGGCTGTCACCTAGCTCTGGAATGAGATGTTGAGAATGAGGGTGGTGTTTGGCTCCCCCAGGCTCCTTGCTATCCCTGTGTGCCTGGTGGCCAGGACTGTGGCCTCCCTTCTGGGCTTTTGGTGGCCAGGTATGGGGAGATCTGCCCAGAATTACTTGATGTTTCTGGGTATCTGATGGTTGTGCCTGGTGAGACTTGCCCTGGGCTCTTTGGTATCTTTATGCCCTTGGCAGCTGGGCCTAAGGAGACTTCCCATGGGTTCCTTGGTTTTTCTAGGTGACTGGTGGTTGGACCTGAGAAGAAATGTCCTGGGCTCCTTGCTGGCTCCAGGCACCCAGCAGGAGGGCCTTGGGAGGCCTTCCTTGGGATCTTTGGGGTCTCTGGGTGCCTTGTGGCTTTCTGCCTCTGGAGACTGAGCCTGGGGAGACCTACCCTGGGCTCTCTGTGATGGCTGGATGGCTCCTGCAACACAGTCTGAAGCATATGGATGGAGTCAGCCATCTTCTCAGTTGCTCAAAGATGCCTTCCCTTCTGGGGTCCTGAGGTTAAAGCCTCGCCAAGTGGAGATGCAGCTCAGCATGTTTGCTGTTGACCATCCTCAGCCAAGTAAGCTCGGGAGGTGGCTGTCACTAGACAGTGATGCCTGTTCCAAGGGTTCCAAGTTCTCTTTGGACATGTTCCCAATGAAGTGAGGCGATGTCTTTGGTCCACAACCTGAGTCCTCCCCCTTTGATAAGAAGACCCTATGCCCCATCTTTGTCTTTATACGAAATAAATCAGTGGCTCTTTACTTATTTTTATTATGTGTATCTAAGTATCTATATATCTTCTTATCTATCATCTATTAGTTTTTTATTTCTTGTGTCCCAGGTGGATAGCTGTCTAGAGGGAGCTGTAACCTTTCAGCTTGTGATTTTTTTGGGGTTTTGGTAGGGTTTATTCAATCAGTATGATCGCGTTAGTTTTCATACGTGCTGCTGTTTGTCAATGATTGAGGCATCACATGCCATTGTGTGGATTAACCACGAATTGTTCATGCGCCCATCTGCTGATGGAAATTTGTGGTGTTTCCAGTTTTGACTCTGAAAAATAAAGCTACTGTGATCATTCTTATAAAAAATGAAAATAAAAACTAACATGCCCCCAAAACCCATGTTTCAGTTCTTCTATCTCAACCAAAGCTTTCCTCCCAAACTAAATACAGTGTATTTAGAAAAATTTTATTTGTAATCACCAGTATAAAGATTGATTTAGACAGAATTATCTATGGATGGTAAAACTGCTGCATAAAAGGTTTTGGAGGAACAGAATAGTCGCACAATCTCAAAGTAGCACCCCTCAAATTAATTATCAAAAAGTCACAGAAGGGGTTAGGGATTTAGCAAGTACGAGGCCCTGAGTTCAATCCCCCGAGTTAGATCCACAGCACAAAAAAAAAAAAAAAAAAAAGGTCACAGAAATTTCCATTTTTAAATAACCAAGAAGGGGCTGGGAATTTTGCTGAAGTGGTAGAGTGCTTGTCTAGCAAGTACAGAGGCCCTGAGTTCAATGCCCAGCATAGAAACAAAAACAAAAATAAATAACCAAGAGGATAGAAAATGAACTAAAAAAATAACAAGAATGAAATATAATTTGACAACAAAGTGAAAAAAAAGCAATGCAAATAAGCCCCATCACTACGGTAAAAGGGAAAAGAGAAATTTCTTTGAAGGTTAAGAGCTAGTTTCCTATTGTCACTTACTAAGCCTCAATGTGACCATCTGTAAAATGAAAATAATGATATCATTCTCTAAGCAATATTGTAAGGTTTCAATGAAACTAAGAGCAAAAAGCCAGTGTGGTGGTGCACCTACTATAATCCCAGCACTCTGAAAGGCAGCAGGACTGCAAGTTTAAGACTAGTCTGGGTAATGTAGTAACCCTGTCACAAAAGAAAAAAGGACTGGGGATGTAGTTCAGTGTGAGAGCCCTGGATTCAATCCCCAGAGCTGGGAAGAAAAAAAAAGAAAGAAAGAAAGAAAGAAAGAGTGCAAAACACATATCCCAGTTTTTGAAATATGTAGGCTCATTACATTATAAAGTATGCTCTTGAACATATTTTGAAGAGATAAGAAGGCTGGGTATTTTTGGAGATACTTTATGAACATTTTCACACTATTGAGTATATTTCATTAGGATAAAAGATTGTTGCTACACTTTAACACTGGAAAATCCTAGCTGAATGGTTAAGAAAAATAAGATACAGAAAAGAGGAGACAAAACTGTTACTTAGAAATGGCATTATCTACCTAAAAATTTAAAGACAGTTAACTAAGAAATTACTAATGAAGTAGCCAGTTCAGTTTAAACATACAAAACTAGGTACTACAAAGGCAGGTGCAGCAGTAAAAATGTAATCCCAGCTAATCTCAAGAGAGTGAGAACGATCCAGAAGGATCACTGGAGCTCAGGAGTTTGAGACCAGCCAGGGCAACACAGTGATAACCTGGGTTAAAAAGACAAAAGCGAAAACAAAAAGAGAAAAAAATTAGTCATATACAATAAACCTGTAAGAATAAACGATTCCACTTGCAAAAGCAACACAATTACAAAAAAAAAAAAAAAAGCGAAAACCCAAAGAATAAACTTAACAGGAAACACGCAAGACCTACAGAATAGGAACTATAGAACTTTATTGAAAACATTTAAGAAATGAACAAATAGGTATACACCACATATTTATAAGGCCAGACTCAATATTATAGAAATATCAGTTCTCAAATATCTGTAAACTCAATACAATTCCAAATGCCAATGAGATTTTTTGTTTTGTTTTGTTTTTGAGACGAGTCTAAGACATACAGTTCAGGGTAACCTTAAACTCACTCTGCAGCCCAGGCTAGCTTCAGCTCATGATGATCCTCCTGCTTTAGCTTCCCAAGTACTGGGATTACAGGTGTGTGCCATCATGCCTGGCTTGGTTTTGGTTTTGTTTTTGTTTTGAACCTAGAAAAACCTCAATTCATGTAAGCAAGAAAAGTCACAGAAATAGCCAAGAGAATTTACAAATAGAAAATTAGTAAAATGACCCTTCCCATTACATATCTAAATTAACTATAATAAACAGGTGGTATGTGCGAAAACAAATGTCTCCCCAAAAATCAATGAAATACAATAGAAAGTATCTATGAGCATTATGAGAAATATAGTATGTAACAAAGTTATTTCAAGTAAGTGGTGAAAGGATCACTTCTCCAAAAATAGTAGCAGAGCTGGGAATGGTGGTGCTTGCCTGTAATCCCAGCACTCAGGAGACTGAGGCAAGCGGATTGCCCCAAAGTTAAGGCCAGCCTGAGCTATATATACAATGAGTTCAGGGCTAGCCTGAACTACATAGCAAGACCCTGTCTCAAAAAACAAACAAAATTTTAGAATACATTTTCAAAAATAAGTTGTATCAGAACACTACAAATGGCTGAACTAAAAAAAAAAAAAATCACAGATTTATTGAAAAGTTACCTAAAAAACTGCATTATAGAAAATGGAGTATTTTTAGGTGAGAAATACATCTTCTTAAAAAAAAAAATACATCTTCTTAAAGGCAGCAAACCAAGAAGTCAGAGACAGAGAAAAATAAAGGACAGATTTGATTATATAAAAATGAAAAACTCCAGACAAGCAACAGATGGAGAAGTGCTGGCAACTTCAATAGACAAAATGTCAATGCCCCATCATCAAATTAGTAAGAAACACAACACGACAAAAAAATGAGCAAAACACAGGAAGACAATCCAGAGGAAATATAAATGATCAATAATGTACTTTAGAAAGACTTGTAGGGGCTGGGGATGTAGCTCAATGGTAGGGCATCTGGCTAGCGTGTATGAGGCCTTAGGTTCAATCCTCAACACAGCCAAAAAACAAAAACAAAAACAAAAAAAAGTCACTATTTTTTGCCGATCCAATTGTCAAAATTTAAAAGACGTATCACATAATGGGAGCTTAAGGGGAAAGTTTCACTCACACTTTGCTGCTTAGAATGTATATTAATATGTTTTTGGAAGGACAATGTAAAATTTTAAAATGAGAACATCTTTGACCATGTTTGTAAGAATGTATATTAAATATAAGGATGTTCCCTCAGTGATTTGAAACAATGACTTAATGAGGACAACATTAAAAGTCCATCAATCAGGAAAAAAAGATGAAATATAGTATAACAATACTATGGAACACTATGTACTAATTGTAAAGAAACAGATCTAGTTATTTAATTATCCCAGTATGAAAAGATGACCATGAATGAAAATAATAATTAAGTTGTAGAAGCATATGTAAAAGTATGAATCCACTTATTGAAAAAAATAAAAGCATATGCCTGTGTGTTTACCTGTAGACATCTCTACTTTATATAGACAAACTTACATAGATATATCAAATCAATATATGATATAGTATATCTCAAATAGTTAACAATGGCTGCCCACAGAAAGTGGGAAAGTGAGGCTACAGAAGGAATGTTTCACTTCTTTTTTCTGTTGTGGTTTGTGTTTGGAGATTGGGTTTGCAGCTCAGGTTGGCCTGGACTTCAGTATCTTCCTGCCTCAGTCACCTGAGTGTTGGGATTACAGGCGTGCACCATCACACCCAGTTCTTATTGCCAAATGCTTAAAATTTAGTTTTAGTGCCTGCCTTTGTGATCTGTATTTGGTCACTGGTGGCATTTTTGTTTCTATCATCATTCCCAGCCACATTCCTACATTGATTGGCTGTCATGCATAGTGCTTGCAACACAGAGCAGGCATATAACAAATGATCAGTTAACTTTAGATACTGTATTTCACCTGAAGACTTCATGTAAAACACCAAAAATTAAAAATAAATCATTTCAGATAGCAAATTGCCTTCTCCCACAAATCTTTATATTTTACTATATTCCCCTGCCTTTCTCAAACAAGAAACCTTTGAGTTTTCAGATTCCTCTCCCTGGACAGACAATCAATCTTTAATTCATATCAGCTCTATCCTCTAAAAATCTCCACCTAATTGATCCTCTTTTCTTTCTCCTCGGACTATACTTCATAAACCCCCAAATGACATTCGAGGGTCTTCATTAACTAGCCCCTGTGAACTTTCTTAGCCTCATTTCTCATCAGTATCCATACTTGTATTCTGAGAAGAAACAAAAATGAGACTAACAAGCAAACTGACCTTAATTCCCCAACCTTATTGTATAGTTGTTCAATGCTGGGAATGACATCTTCATTCACCAGATACATCTCTATTTATTCCTTTTTTTTTGGAGGGGAGGAGATGCTTAAGATTTAACTCATGCTTGTACTACCACTGAGCTATATCCCCGCCCTTCTCTATCCTTGAAAAACTACAGGCATTTCTCTAGGAAGGTTTTCCTCACCCCATATTCCTCCCCAATATCCACCTTTCGAGTACCTTATACACACACACACACACACACACACACACACACACCACATTTAACTCTTGATGTTGTAACTCTTACATGTCTTTTCTTCTACAAGTCCTTTTCGGTAGTTCTTCTAAGGCAGAGCTTTGTATCATCTACCTTTATACACTGTGCCCAGGACATCATAATCCAGCAGCCCAGATTATAGTAGGCATACGGCAACACTAAACCCAGTTTAAATATCTGAATATTTGAATTCATAAGCTAGATTGGAATTTTATATTCATGTTTTAATTAGGTTCATTTCAACCATTAAAAAACAAGACATTCTATAACCCCAGCATTCTGGGAGGCTGAAGCAGGAAGACTGCAAATTGAAGCCCAGCCTGGGCAACTTGGCACTCAGCAAGACCCTGACTGAAAAAAACAAAACAACTCTAAAATTACCTTAAGATAGGGCGTGGGAGTGTTATTAGAAAGCTTGCATGAACCAGGGACCTCTAGGGAGAATTTTTCTGTAAGGAGCTACCTTCTTTCTCCTCTACTTCCCCCGTTTCTGCTGCTTCAAACTTTTAATTTGCACATGATCAGTTCTGGACTCACCAGCCTCTCTCCAAGTCTTTAACTTCGGTGTTCAGTGCTACCAGCAATTTATCTCCATACTATCTAATTCAAATTTCTGAAAGGATTTTTTTGTTAGGCACTAGGCCATCATGTCCAAGTTTTCTCTCTCTGGCCAACCTCTGCATCTGCTGCTCTATGGCTGCGTTTATGCCACAAGCTTCAGGAGCAATCAGCTATTCTTCCCCAACACTTAACTCAAGCTACTATTTTGATTTTGTCAAAACCATTACTAAAGAAAGTATATTGTTAAAATAATTTTGCAATACTTTTTTTGGCAATACTTTTAAAAACAAGTCTTGACAATTCTTATTCATAGTGAGAAAAATCCAACATATCTCTTCACCAAACAAGTTATGCATTACAAATATGCAAAAATTAACTACTTCTTTTTATTTCTGCATGTGCACAGAAGGAATCCTCTGGATTGTTATTACTGCTCAACAACAGTGGTTTCAAAAGCATTTTAATAGGCTTTTTGAAAAATTTTCCATATATCCATAATGTAAGGAAATGAATAGTCCAGGCATTCCCTGGTTAAATTCTATCCCATAATATCAAGAACCTTCATATAAGGACAAGCACACACAATGGCAATCTATCACTAACCAACAAAACCTGTTTCTTTTCCGCCAAACTGACACCACTAGGTAATGCCTGAAGAAAGCTGCTCACTGCAAAGCTCCCATGTTGGGGAAAGAAGGGTGCTGACAACGAGGCACTTTTAGACTGGTCTCCAGTAAAAGCAGATTCTCAGTGCTATTAATCTCCTACTTAAAAACTAGGAAAACATCAAATTAAATGTCTATTATATCTAGGAAGACACTGCACTTTGCCTAAGAGCACATGTAACAGAATGAGAACACTACACACATCTTTGAAAGAAGAGAGCAATTTATTCACTAAAAAAAACTAGATATTCCAAGATTCAATACTGAAAATAAATACTGTTATAATGAAGGGGACATGGGAAAAGCTATATGTGATAATGGCCATTTAGAAAATCTGAGGGAAAAGGAAACATTTTAAATGTGTACACTCCTTATGTTTTTTAGAACAAAGAAGAATTTTCTATTTTAAAAATAATTAAGTAGGTGTGTCAATTAGCCAACCTGTTTATGAAGTATCATTGATGACTCATTTTTGTTTCATTATAACGAGCAGCTGACTATATAACATCATAAACAGCAGTTTACTGTTAATGAACATATAATCTTAACAAATCCAATTTTCAGAGGACAGATATTGGTACAGTTTGGAGTTCTGATGCTGCCCAGGCTAGCCTTGATTTGTGATCCTCCTGTCTCAGCCTCTCCCATACATTACAGAAATGTGCCACCACACCTGACATAATTTTCTAAATATTAAAAAACAAATCAGAAGGACCCGAGTTCGATCCCCAGCACCAAAAAAAAAAAAAAAAACAAATCAGGCATGGTGGCTCATGTCTATAATCCCAGATCTCCAGGAAGCTAAGGCAGGAAGACTGCTGCAAGTTTGAGGCCAGCCTGAACTACATACACACAAGCTAGACCCAGTCTCAAAAAACTCAAAGGGGGTAAAAAAAAAACCAAAGACAATGTGTCACTTGTCTTGCAGAAATTTAGTCAAACACCAAAAAGCTTTATGTCCTTATTCTAGCGAATATAATCGGAGTAGTCAATCAAAAGAGTCACTGTAGGACATCTAATGTAGTCCTAAAACACAACAGCTTGATTTCTTTCCAAAGGGTAAGCTGGACTGGGGAATGCAGTCAGTAGTACAACACTTGCCCAGCACGTGTGAGGCCTGGGTTTGAGCCCAGCACCACAAAAAGGGATAGGGGTAAAGGAGAAGCTTTACCCCTATTTTTTTTATTTATTACGCTTTTTATTTATTACGCTTATTTACACTTGTCAACTAAAAAATGATGAAGCACTAATTTGTTTACCTTTCACAGAGTTATTGTAGAGTACTTAAATATAATATGTCCAGAAATTTAAATTATTGAAAGCTATAAAGGTCAATCAGGGGTTGGGGATTTAGCTCAGTGGTTAGAGTGCTTGCCTAGTAAGTGCAAGGCACTGAATTCGATCCCCAGCAACCCCCCAAAATTAATGTCCAATATAAACTCCTGTAAATTACTCCTAAATGCAGTCAAGCTTAACAAAGGCCAGAGGCTTCAAGGTAGTAAGTTAGTAAGTCCTTACACCTAATCCATAGGACATGCAGGGCTTATATTTTCTTTGAAATCAAACCGAGAGAGGCAATTTGGAAGTTTGCTATCTTCTCTGATCCCCTCAGGAATGTGAATGTACTGCAGTTTCAACCTTGTAGTCCTTGAGGATTTTTTCAAGCAGTTTATTTCTGCCTAGATAAGCAATAAAATAGGCTAAAGCAGCTGGGTTTTCTGTTAATCCTTAGACGCAAACCTTTATGCTCACATTAACCTTACATTTTACTAATGCTCCTAAACATAATTACCTCAAAGAAATTTCAAACCACAACTGAATTCAAGGAAGGAGAGTACTTTGCGTCACTGACAACAGAATGTGATTTAACACAATGATATCATGACTGGATTACTTCTGGGTAACCACAGTAGTTGTAATTTACGTAATAATAAGTAAAGAGCACAAATTTTTTTTATTTTTTATTAGTACATGTTTGCGGTACATAGTAATTACATTCATTGTGCGGGGTTGGTACATGCATATAACACATCTTAATTCTTATTTTCATCATTTATTCTTCCCTCATTCCATCTCGATCTTTTTCCCATTTGAAAGATCTATCTCCCTGTTTACTATTACCTACCTTTTATTTTGCTCGTTTAGTTGTACTCTGGGTTCCTCACATAAGAGAAACCATTCGCTATTTAACCTTGTATGTCTATTTCACTTAAAGAGAGCGCAGAATTCAAAGCCTCTCTTCTCACCTTGCAACAATACAGTATCTCACCCTATCGGATGGTCCGTGAAACAACACTGACAAAAGATGTGGCAAAATTTTAGTTTACACATTCGCCACTCAGATACATAAGTACCGAACGTACATCCTTAAAAGCGCATCAACTTTAGAGTATTTAGAGTTCAATATACTGACAACCTGACCATAGTCCAATACACTTCAGGAACTCTTCCAGGGCAAAGATAAACCTGACTTAAAACCAGAGGATCTAGGCCTGTTGGTAAGCAAAAGGGCCTGCCCACCGAAGCAAACCTGTCTTCTAAACCCACAGCAAAGTGAGTCAACTGAGGCATCACTCGTAATTGTCCACTCTCAGCCCCAAATACGCCCAGACGAATGACGTAAAGCCCTGGCAAACCCTCGGCAGGCGAGTGCCCGGTCGCCACCCGGTGCACCTACTCTATCCCGAGGCTCCTTCTAGGACTCCGCTCTGCTCCTCAAGGCCCCGACTCCCCAGCGCCCGGACCACACCTGGGGCACCCTAGAGTCCCGCGCCCCCTCGCTCGGCCACCCCTCCCCCCGCCAGCCAGCCCCTCGCCCTTCCCCCGCAGGCCAGGCGCAGCCCGCCGCCCCCGCGCTCCCACCCACGCCCGGCCCGGATCTACTCACCCGCGGTAATAGGCTTTCACGCGGACCTGGTGAGAATGGTCCCCGCCGCCGCCCGCCACCGTGTGGGACATGGTGCTACTGTCCCTCTGGGTCGGCATCTCCTCACTCCCCCGCCTCGACGCGGGAGGCCGCGGGTGCGGGGGGCGCGCCGCGGAGGACTCGGCCGCCCGCGCCCGCCGAAGAGCTGCGGCCGCCCGCTCGCCTACCTGCCCCGCAGCCCCGCCGACCCAGGGGTTCCCCGGCCCGGGAGCCGGAACCGCGCGGCTCCTCCCACCGCCCGCGGCAGCGGCAGTCCCTACGGCCGCCCGGACCCAGCCCGCCTCCCCGCCGCGGCGCCTCCCACCTCGCTCGCTCCCAAGGCCCACATTCCAGGGTAGGGCGGGCGCTACCTTCCAGCCAGCTCCAGGAGCCGGCAGCCAGGCGGCACCATCCTGCCGGGGGTGGAGACGGGCGGGAGAGGAGAGCGAACCGCTGACCCGAACACCGAGCGCGTCCGCGTCGGGCCTTTCGTGGGAGCTGTGATTGGAAATTCACTAATATATTTCTGCACAAGCCCATTCCCTACAGGAAAAATGGTAGAGGACAAATGCAGTGGCATCTCAACCCAGTTCCCAACTTGGTGGCGTCCGAGGTCCGCCGACTCGGCACCCTGATCGACCTGCGGTGCGGGATTCTGGGATCTGGAGTCCGGGTGGGATTCTGGGACTTGGTCCTTACGTGTGCAGCGCGGCGCCTTCTTGCCAATAGTCTGACTCTACTGTGCTTCCCGAGAATTGTGGGCGTGGAAGTCTTGAATACAGTTTGAGATTTGAGGGCAAGTCTTTAGGCTTCGTCACGATTTAGACTTTGTTCGCTGATTAATTCTCCTTGTCAATTGTGTACATTATCTAAATTATACGAGGCTTCCTCGGCAACAAGATTTGGTTACCTGTTCCGTATATCCTTTTATGGAAAGAATTTAAAAATACATGTGACAAATGTATCAATGGATCTAAAAAAAAAAAAAAATGAGAGATTTACCTCGGAAGTATGGTGGAAGTCAGACCTTCTTCTTTCAGGGACTCCACTTGGAGGTCCCTGTATATTGCCATTGCATGGAACAGATACACAGTGAATACTTAGCCAACCAACCAACCAATCCATTAGCATTTGTTCTATTGACGCTAACTAACAAAGGATTGGAAAGAATTTGTCCTTGTAACCTACTCGCTGACATGCCTTGGGTCCTGGCTCTGTCACATAATTTAAAGAGTTTTTCGGTTATAGGTAGCATGAATCCAGCCCTTCCAATCTTGGTACGGATGCGTGCTAAGAGTTGGAATAATTATTTAAAATATAGCTACCTTTGTGATAATAAGTTAGACTTGGGAGATTGACTCATTAGAGTTATGTGTGACACTTAGCTTGGTATGATATCCTCCAACTGCTATAACCTTGGTTTATGTTCTTAATGAAAAAGCCCGTTGAATAACTTCCTAACAGTTTTTCGACAATTAAGAACCTGCATCAGCCTGTTAAATATGGATCGGTGAGCTATGGAATATGTTATATTGGGAGTTATATGGTCAAATTTTAATTGGATATTGGAAAATTTGGTATGCTCATGACAAATTTGATATTACATGATGCTCTAGGAAAATAAACATAGGAATAAAAATTTATAAATGAACGAAAGGTCAAACATGGAAAGCTTTCTTTTTTTTAGTCCTTACTCCTTAGCACTTTTGAAAAATCCTTCATCATTGATCTCATAACATGTTTTGAAGGTGACCATTGTTAAGAGAGAAGGTTTACTGCTTACTTTGTGGTCTACAAGAATCTGTAAATATTTATAATTTGCACCAGTACCGCCACACGTAAATAAGTTTTCCTTTTCTTAAAGATGAGAAATTTTAAGAGCAGACTATGGTGGCACATGCCCTAGTCCCACCTACTCAGGAGGCAGAGGCAGGAGGGTCATTTGAGTTTGAAATCAGCTTGGGCAACATAGTGAGACCTGTCTCAAACAAAAACAAAGAAACAAAGGTGAGAGATTATCAGGGAAAACATGGCATTAAATTTTATAGTTATTGAGATCTAGCTCATAATATAGAAGTCATCCATTTAAAGTCTGCAATTCAATAGTTTTTAGTATATTCACAAAATTGTGTAACCACATCCACTATCTAAACCCCAAATATTTTCATCACCCCTAGAAGAAACTGAATACCCTTAAGCACTGATTTCTCATTCTCCTCTCCCTCTGGCAACATATCTTTTGTTTTACTATGGATTTTCCTATTTTGGACGTTTCACATAAATGAATCATTACTATGTGGCTTCTTTCCCTTAGTTTAGTATTTCTGAGATCCATCCATGTTGTATTATACATCAGTACTTCATTCCTTTAAATGGTTAAATAATATTCAACAATATAGGTGTACTACACTAATGCTGCCATGAACATTCATGTACGAGTTTTGTGTAGGCATATTTTCAAATTCTCTTGGGTACACATGTAAGGGTAAATGGTAACTATATTGAACATCTTGAGGGATGCTGAAGTTATATTCCATAGTGGCTGCACTATTTTACATCCCCAAAGCTGTATTGAGGGTTCCAGTCCTTTACTTCCTTGCCCACATTTGTCATTTTCCTCCTTTTTTTGTTTTTATTACTACCATCTGGTGGTTTGAATGGCCATTTCTGTACCTCCTATTCAAATCCATCTAAATAACACAAAGTCTCCTTAAAATTAAAATGTCCCTCTTCATTGAGAGTTTGCTTAGTTTTTTGTTTGTTTGTTTGTTTTTTGAAACATAGTCTTGCTTTGTAGTTCAGGCTGGCCTTAAACTTGCTGCAGTCCTCCTGCCTCAGCCTCCCAAGTGCTGGGAGTACAGGCATGCACTACCACACCCGCCTTCTTCATTGAGTTTTAAAGTTCTTGATATATTCTAGAAATATATCCTTCATTAATAATGTGCAAATATCAAATTCTACACAATTCCTTCAGTCTATGCATTATCTTCATTTTCTTTTTTATTTATGTGTTTATTCTGCAGTCCAAGGATCAAACCCAGGGACTCAAGCATTCTAGGCAAGGGCTGTACCACAGAGCTACATCCCCAGCCCTTTCCTATTTTATTTTGGGACAGGATCTTGCTAAATTCCCCGGGCTGGCCTTGAACTCACCATCCCCTTGCTTCATATCTGGCTTTTTATCATTTTCTTGATGGTATCATTAAGAAACACAAAAATTTTAATTAAGTCTAATTTATCCATTTTGTCATTGTTGCCTGTGTTTTTGGTCTGATGTCTAAGAGAACTTTGCCTAAGCCAAGGTCTTAAAGATTTACATCTATGTTTTCTTCTAAGAGCTTTATAGTTTAGGGGCTGGGGATTTAGCTCAGTGTTAGAGCGCTTGCCTAGCAAGGGCAAGGCTGTGAGTTCAATCCCCAGCACCAAAAAAAAGTTTTATAGTTTAAACTCGTCATTTAGGGCTATGATACATTCGGAGTTACTTTTTGTGTGTAATCCTTTCTTCATATGTGGCTATCCAGTTGCTCCACCACCATTTATTGAAGACTATTCTTTGCCCCCAAAATTATCTTGCACCTATTTTTTTTTTTTTTTTTTTTGGTGCTGGGGATCGAACTCAAGGCCTTGTGATTGTGAGACAAGCACTCTAACCACTGTGCTAAATCCTCAACCTTTTTTAAAAAAAATAAATTGCCCAAAATGTGAGAGTTTACTTCTGGATTTTCAGTTCTGTTCCATAGATCCATATGTCTATCCTCACACAAGAATCACGTTGTTTTCATTACTGTAGTTTTGTAGTAGTAACTTTTTTTTTTTTTTAGACAGGGTCTCACCAAGTAGTCTAGGCTGTCCTTGAACCACTATACAACCCAGGCTGGCCTCAAACTCACTATACAACCCAGGCTGGCCTCACACTCATGGTGATCCTTCTGCCTCAGCCTCCTGAGTGCTGGGATTACAGGCATGTGTCACCACTCCTGGCTTGTAGTAGTAACTTTAAAAACAATGAACTTTGAGTCTTACAATTTCATTCTTTTTCAAGATAGTTGGCTATTATGCATTCCTTATATTTCTATATGAATTTTAGGATTAACTTGTCAATTTGTCTTCTAAAAAATGGAATGGGGATTTAGCTCAAGTGGTAGAGCACTTGCCTAGCAAGCACAAGGCTCTGAGTTCAATCCCCAGCACCTACCCACGCAAAAGAAAGAAAAAAAGAAAGTCATCTGGTAGGAATTTTAATAGAGATTTCATGGAATGTGTAGATCTGTTTGTGGGGTTTTGTCACTTTAGCAAAAGTAAACCTTCCGATTTGTGAAGGTAGCATGATTTTTCCATTTATTTAGTGTTCTTTTGCTTCAGTGTTATGTGTTTCAGGGTATATATTTTGCACTTCTTTAGTTACATTTATCCCTAAATAAATTTAGGTTTTTGGTTTTTGTATTTTTTGTTTTTTCTTTTTGACTTTTTGAGACAGGGTCACACTATGTAGCTCAGAACAGCCTTGAAAATGGCTAAACTGCCCTTGCGAGGCTGAGGCAGGAGAATTGCCGTGAGTTTGAGGCCAGCCTGGAACACATAGTGAGCTCAAGTTCAGCCTGATCTACACAGCGATACCCTGTCTCAAAAAGTCCAAAAAAAAATTTTTTTTAATTTAAAAATTTTAAAAATGACTAAACCAAGACTGTAAACCTCTAAATTAGCCTTACCAGTGTACTCTTCAGCTGGTATTGAATTTGAACATTTGTTTGCCGTCATCTTTGTATTGTCTTAAAAATCTTGCTACTGGCTCTTCAATGCTTGTTAATCAAATGAGAATCAAGTTTACACAATGTGAAGCCGATAGTAGACAGTGTAAACAAGCGTCCCCACCCATTTTTCTTTCTGCTGTTCCAAAAATGGTGCTAATACTCTCAACGTTGCATGAGCCTTCCACCTTTAGCTACTTTCAGTGGTTTTGCTGAGCATGTGATAATGCCATTTACAGAAAGAGGTTCAGGTGGGAAGTATTGATCATTTAGAGAGATCTTGTGCCCTTATGGAGATAAACATTAGGTACCAGGCTGGATTATACTTGCCTTTGGCTCAGTGCAATACTTTAATAGGAGAAAATTAATTAATGCCAAGATTCATAGGCTTAAAAGATTTTAAATACTTTTGGCCAACATTTTCTCATTCTATGATCATTAGAGTGCTTGTCTCAATGCAGAGCAAAGAAATAACCTGCTTTGAGAATGGTGAATGAGAGAATGAATAATAGGCATGGATTCTGTGTGATCATTTCTGGTATTACATTGTTTTATTAACCTAAGCAAAGTCATGACCAAAAACCACCAAAACTTCTGATTGGAGTCTCTGACAGCTGAGACTGGTGAGAATTTAGTTTTTATTCTATTACTCTGATGAGTTAATATAGATAGCTAATGTTCCTCAGATTTCTGTGCCTCTTCTCCCTTCTACCCCCACCCCTTCCCCCCACCCCATGAATGTGGCCAACTTTATCTCCCAGTCATCTCTGGGGTCTCTCTTCATTCCAGCCACATAAATATATTTATGTTATGGTCCTCCAGTTTCATTCCCACACGACCGATAATGACACACAGATGGCAGTTTGAGCCTTTATCTGTCTTGCCTTTGAGATATAAGTGCTTTACTTCAAATTTAAAATATTAAAAATTAATATCTTATTTCTGGATAATCACAGAAAAGGAAGCTCATTGATTGATACCTCTGACACATGTCCCTGTCGGCACACACACACACACACACACACACGCACGTACATACATGCATGCACATTATCCTCTGGTTATTCTGAAGTATTCTGAAGTGCCCTCCTAAACTCAGTCCCCACAACCCCAACTGACTTCCATGCTGCTTCTCAGGAAGTGTGAGGTTATATATCGGTCACCGCACTATTGCACAATATCATACTACTTTAATTTTTTGGCACACTTGTAAGGAACTAGAACTGTGATTTGTCTCTGTGTTCCCTGTGTCCAGCACATAATAGGTGCTCAAATAATATCCATTGACATTCAACAGTCACTACCTTGCTTCTTACCCTTCTGCCCCAGATACTGAGGATTGAACTCAGGGCTGCTTTGGTGTGGGGATCGAACTCAGGACCTTGTCTTTCCAAGGCAAGCACTCTACCCACCGAGCTAAATCCCCAGCCCTAAAATTTTGTTTCTTTATTTTGTTTTTTGAGACAGGGTCTCACTATGTAGCCCAGGCTGGCTTTGAACTTGCAGCAATCCTCCTGCCTCAGACTCCCGAGTGCTGGGATTACAGGCATGCACCACCACACTTGGCCTAAGTTTTTAAATTTTAAGACAGGGTCTCACTTAAGTTGCCCAGGCTGGGCTCAAACTTGCGAGTCTCCTACCTTATCTCCCTAGAGTGCTGAGATTACAAGTGTTTTATCTATAAAATGAGGATAACGAAAATTATTTACTTGATAAGAATTTCCTGAGGTTGGATTATTTAATTCTTACAATTCAAAATGTGAGGTAATCACACTCCTGTGATTCCACACTGCCTCCCCAAAAGGTGATATCCCACAGTGTTAATTTAAAAAACAAGTGAAAGAAGGGGCTTGTTCTAAATAACCACAAATGGAGAGTTCTGTTAGAGAGGTCAACAATGATGAAAGAAAGAAAGAAAGGAAAAAAGAAAGGGAGAAAGAAAGAGGGAGAGAGAGAAAAGGAAGAAAGAAAAATTGTTTAACAAAAGCCACTGAGTACTCAAAGAGGTCTAAGAAAACTCAGCACAATTAACTTTTATGAGGTTAATTATTGCTAGGCACCATACCCTCTTCTTCCTTTCAAGAAAGTTACAATCCAGATGTGATAACAGGACACATGCTAATAAAAAGAAAAATATCCAAAGAGGTGCCTGTTACATGCCAATAAAAAATAAAGGATTGGGGATTTACCTCAGTGGTAGAACCTTACCTGGCATAAGTTCGAGGCCTTGAGTTTGATCCCCAGCAACACCTCCCCCAAAAAAACCAGAATAATTACAATCCCACAGGAGAATTACCTCATCTTTGAGAACCAGAGGATCCTATTTGTCTTGCTACATTGAAAGGCACAAAATTGACCACCAAAATGACATTTGAAGGAGCCGCCCTCAAAATAGAAAAACTGCAGTTAGCAGTATATTAATGATATTTACATACCAAGCATGCCGTCACTAACAAAATTAAACATAAAATGTAAGTTTTAAAAATTTTTAAAAATTTTTATTTGTACATGTTGCAGTACAAAATGATTACATTCATCCTGGAGAGTTGCTATATGCACCTAATACACTGTAATTTTTTTTTCACTTTCCTTTCCCCTCTTCTCCTTCCCTCCTCCCTCCTTCTCTAGGTCTTCTTCCTATTTGCAAAAGATCTATCTCCCAGGTACCTATTCTCTCTTAAAATGTAAGTTACCCTCCAGTTTAAGGAGGCAAACCTTTTCAGCATTTCTTGAAGATGGCATATTCAACTGCAAATGTGAACCTAGTCTCATGAAGTCTCTAATCTGGTGGCTCAGCCATCCAGTCTTGGCCTCTTTCAGGAATCCGATTCTCTTCCACAGCATCCAATGTCCAGTCTCCTCTCCCACAAAGCTGCTGACCTCTCCCCCTCTCACAGAGGACCAGCTCATTTCTCCATCACCTCTGCCTGTTTCCTGTTGGACCCAAGTATTTCCATATTGAATTTCTACTGACCTTAAGTATGCTATTTTGGACCACAGATAAATTGAGGGGAAGATGCAGCTCTTAGTCTGTAATTTCTGGCTCCCTGATCACACACACAATGTCAGTGGGCCCAGTATTCCAGAGATAAAGTTGCCTGGTAGTTCAGCTGCACACTGTGCTTAGCACCTTGCTTATCACCTTGACTTGAGCACAAGGTATTTCACCGAATTGCTATAGCTTCCTGCTTTAGATAACAACAAATTATGAAACAGCTTGTAATTAAATCAGCATAGGTTTCTACACACTGAGCCTTTTAAAGCAAAACAACCATCTTCATTAGTTGCCCAAACAACAGGAATCTCACCTTTCAAGTTCTGTTACTTAAAAATTGTAAGTATTCAAACAAGTATTAAATTAACCTACAGTTCATGTTCACTTAAATACAAAAGCTGGCTTCACCAAACAAGCAGAGCAAGTCTTCATTTCCTGCTTCCCTTGTTAATTTAAAGTTCTGACTTGAAAAGTTTAGCTTGCTGAGCTGTCTTTTCACAAGTCAAACACAATTGTAAAGGTTTTCCTGAACTCATTTTACCTAACTTGGAACCTTCAACCAGAATCATGGGATGGTAGAATTACTAGCTAAAAGTTACTCTGTATTATTTAGGTCGGTCTTCTCAAACTTTAATATGCATACAAATTAAGATTTGGTTAATATGCAGGTATTTGTTTATTGGTGGTACTGTGAATTGAACCCAGGGCCTTTTCACTGAGCTATGTTCGCAGCCCTATTTTATATTTTTACTTTGAGGCAGGATCTTGCTAAATCACTAAGCTTCCTCAGGCTGTTCTTAAACTCATGATCCTCCTGCCTCAGCCTCCCAGAGTGTAGTGATTACAGGGATGCCTTAGTTTTAATTTTATATTTTAGCTTGATTAAGCAGCTGCAGAGATTCTAGTAAGCAAGGCACCTTTCAGTACAAGCCCAGATTATTTCATGTCTTCTTTTATCTCATAACAGGGAAGCAAATTTAAACGGGATGTCTTTTTCTACTTTCTGATCCAGTACTTTTAAATTATGACTCAGAGTTCTTTTCAGAGTTAAATTTATAGGGTTCTGGCAGGGGGCGTTCTCTAAACCTTTTAATAAAATTTTAAAACTTTTTAATAATATTAAAAATACTTCAAAAATATATGTACCAGTTATTAGAACACTGGTCTCTCCATCCCTCTAGGAAAGCAACAATAAATCATTAGATAATTTCCAAATGGAAGAAGTGCTTCATCCCTAGAGCAACCTAAACTGCTTTCTCCTTCCCATTCAAGAACTAACCAGCCCCAACCCTGCTTAGTGTCTTGAGACCAGACAGCAGCCGTGTTCAAGGTGGTATGGCCATAGACTAAACTGCCGTATCGCTCTAAGGAAAGATGGGAAACAGAATGACACTTAGGGCTAATAGCTTCTTATTTAAAAAATGAATTATTAGAATACACAGGTAATATCAAGAAATGTCTACTGTCTGTCCACTGGCTACAGGCTCTATAGTTCATATAATAAGTTATAAAATCTAATTTCTTCACCTACGTATATTTGGGGCAGTCTACTTGGGAAGGCCACATATAAAACTATGATAATCAAATAACGATTAGAATTAGGTAACAATAGAGTCATACTAAACTGTTAATTTTGTGGAAGAGCAAGTAAGAGCTGTAGAAATTCAGAGGAAGGAGTAATTATGTACAGCTAGGATGGAGGCTTTTTCTTTTTTTTTTATATCTCTGATAACAGTTATCTCCAAAGATAAGTGTAGTATAAAACAGAAGCAGTTGTCTTTGATCTAGAAAGGACTTTTATCAGGACAACAAGAAAAAGTACTTTATCAAGAACTGGAGAAAAAGCCTTTGTTAACTTGTAATAGGCCGCAATTTCAAAGAGAGCTGGGACCCTAGTTTTACATGAGATAAGCTACTAGCTGCTACTAAGCCTTTCAACCTCTGCTCTTCGTGACTGGAAAATGAGAGGATGGTGACCGCTGAGACTAATCTCAGTCTAGAATTGTAAAATCCTGGCACCCCTTGGAAACTTTTGAGTTAAAAACTAGATTGTCAGTTTTGTATGTAAAGCTTTTTTAGCACCTAAAAGAATGTACCATTTGATACTTGTTCGTTAACAGTAGAAATCTGCTTTTCATTCCTCAGATATGTTTATTGAGCATTTATTATGTTATAGACCTATGCTAGACACAAAAAAAACCTTGCCTTCAAGGAGCTCGCGGTTGCAGACTTGAACCAATATTTATTTAAAAACATGTGATAAGTGTCAAGACAATTCAGGGTGAAAAGAATAGTTTTGCTGGTGTGGCTTTTAACCAATGATGCTGAGACTATTGGATATTCACATACACAGGAGTGAAACTGGGACTATTGGATATTCACATACACAGGAGTGAAACTGGACTTTATCTAATCCAATTAACTTAAAATGGATCAAAGACCTAAATCTAAACTAAAATTATAAAACACTCAGAAGAAAACATAGTAGTAAATCTTTGTAACCCTGAATTAGGGAATGATTTCTTAGAGATTTAGATACAATACCAAAAGCACAAATAAAAAAAGAAATAAAGGGCTTCATCAAAATAAAAAATGCTAGTACTTCAAAGAAACCACTAAGATTTGGGTACAACAGCTTGTGTTGCTATAAGCACAGGTGTACGTGTATCACTGCGGTATGATGCTTTAACTCTTTTGGGAAGATACCCAGAAGGGGAATAGCTGGGTCAAATGGAACCTCTAGTTTTAGTTTTTTTGAGGAATCTCCACACTGATTTCCATCGTGGTTGGACAAATTTACACTCCCGCCAACAGTGAAGAAGTGTTGCTGTTTCCCCACAGCCTCACCAGCATTTGTTATTAGCTGATTTCTTGATGATAGTCATTCTTTCTGGAGTGAGGTGGGACCTCATTGTTGTTTTAATTTGCATTTCTCCAATGATCAGTGATGTCAAATATTTTTTCATATATTTATTTGCTGTTTGTACTTCTTCATACGAGAAATGTTTATTCATTTCAGATGCTCAATTTTGGACTGGGTCTTTAAATTTGGGGAATCTGATTTTTTTTTGAATTCTTTATATATTCTAAGTATTAGTCCTTTGTGTGAGGAATAGCTGACAAAAAATTTTTCCCATTCTATGGGTTGTTTATTCACTCTGTACAGCCTAGATGCCTATCAGTGGATGAATAGACAAAGAAAATGTGGTTTTTATATACAGTGGAGTACTATTCTGCTATAAAGGATAAACTTGAGACATTCTTAGCTAAATGGATGCACCTTGAGACTGACTGTACTTTTAAGTGAAATAAATCAGACACATATGTTTAAATATTGCATTGTTTCTCTTGTATAAGTAACCAAAAATGTAAATAAAGACAAAACGATAATAAATATTGGGAAATAGGAAGAAAATACTCAAATAGGAAGGGGAACAAAGGAGGGGTGAAGGGGAAGGGAGGGAAGGGAAAAGGGAAAAAATGAGATTGGAAGGAAAAAAATGGAAACAAAGCTTTTGTAAATGGAGAGGAAGGAGGGACTGAAGCGTGGGGAGGGGAATGGGGAAAATAACAATTAGTATATATTAATGTACAGGCACAAATACCCTATCATGAATGTGATCAATATGTATGATAAATATATAGTAATAAAAAATAAAGTTAAAGGGGTTGGGGATTTAGCTCAGTGGCAGAACAAGCAAGTGTAAGGCCCTGAGTTTGATCCCCAGCACTCAAAAAGTAAATAAATAAATAAATAAATAAATAAATAAATAAATACATACATACATACATACATTAAGTAAGTAAGTTAAACAAAAAAAGAAATCATTAAGAAAAGTCATACTGGGTTAGGGATGTGGCTCAGTGATAGAGCACTTACCTAGCACAAAACCCTGATTTCAGGCCCAAGCCCTGAAAAAAAAAAGCATTCCACAGAATGAGAAAAAAAAATTTGTAAAAGATATATCTAACAAGGTACTAGAGTTCAAAACAAAATATATAACTAATTCTTAAACTGAACACTGAAAAGACAACTCAATTTCTCTTTATGAGCAAAGACTGAATAGACGTAAAAGGAGACAATGAAAACAAAAAGATATTCATTAATAATTAGAGAAATGCAAATAAAAATCACACTGAGATGCCACTTCACGTCCACTTGATGGGGCTATAATAAAAAGATGGACAATTATTTGTCAGTTATACATCAGTAAAGCTGTGTGTATGTGGAGGCAGGGGAGACAAGCAGATAACATGTTACTTGATGTGCACAAATTGGAATGCTAGTACATTACTTGTGGGAATGTAAAGTGGTACAACTGCTCTGAAACACAATGTGACAGTACCTCAAGATGTTAAACATAGAATTACCATCAAGTTCACTCCTAGGAGTGTATCTATCAAATTCACTGCTAGGTGTATCTAAGTCCATTTTCTGTAGCTATAATAAATGGCTGAGACCAGGTAGGTTACAGAATAGAAGTTTATTTGGCTCCTGGTTCTGGAGACTGGGCAGTTCAAAAGCATGGTGCTGGGATCTGCTTGGTACCTGGTGAGTGCCTTCGTGCTGTGTTATAACACAGTGGAGGGCATCACATGTTAAGTCTGTCACAAGGCCTCATTTATGTCTGAATAGTGAGAAAGTCAATGAAGGCCCTTGGAAATAGAGAAAAGTTGGAAGGTGTTTGTAAGTAAAAAGATGCTGACTCTAAACCGGGGTAGGTCCTTTAGATTTAGTCTTGTGAGTAGCAGGAATCAGCTGACATTTTGGTGGGGAGAGGAAAGTGAGGATGAAAACCAAAAGAAAAGTGGCATAGAATGGACTAGAATGGTACAGCAGGGCCTCATGAGAGGAGGCAGATTCTTAGCTTCATGAAATGTAAACCAATGCTGACATTTTAGAAACTATTGATGTGGCCCTTTTGCTGATAGTGAGTAGCTAAGCATTGTTTCATGGCAGGTTCTCTATTTTTTTTTAAATTGATTGCTCCAGCAAATATTTTGATAAAGCCAAACTATACATGGTTCCAGCAAGAAATGCTTACTCTGAGCAGTAATTCGGTCTAGCCTGGGTACCATGTGTCCAAATTGGAAGTCTTGGTACTAATTTTGATTTTGCCTCTGACTGTAGCCTCAGATCATTTATGGAAGTTGCCATGTATTTATTTCCCTTTCAGAGGGTAGATGATGACAACTGTAATTTAACTTTACAATATTTTGTAAATAATCATTTCAGAGCCCTTCAGAGTTCACTGATGGGAAGTACCCTTTAAATACAACATTTCACTATATAAATAGACATTAAATTATTTTTTTCCTGAGTTAAGTTTTATTTTCCCATTTTGGGGAGGGGTTAGGGTCTCGCTATGGTGTTCAGGCTGGCCTTGAACTCACTATGTAGCCTAGATTGGCCTCGAGCCTCTTGGATGCTGGGATTACAGGTGTGAGCCACCATGCCTGCCCCCCCATATTGCCCTTGAACACTCCTATAATTATAACAACTACAAAATTAACAACAAACCTTTTAGATTCTTATTCTGAAAAAAAATCTCCCTGCAGTGTATTGCAGAAAGAACAAACTTGTATCACATGTACCTAGCACACTGTAGTTATATAGTCTATTATACTTAGGTCAATTTATGTCTCCCAATAAACTCACCTGGTAGAGATTAGTGTTATCTCTGTTTTAGTGATGGTGAACTTGGTGTTTCCGGAGGTTACATGCATTGCCCAAAAGCACTCAGCCAGAAAATGAGCAGGACCAGTGGTCAAACTCAGGTTCTTTTTTGGGGGGAGAAACAAGGTCTTAGTATATATCCCAGGCTGCTGGCCTTGAACTTGGAGCAATCCTCCTGCCTCAGCCTCTCAAGTGCTGGGATTGTAGGCAAGCGCCACCGTATCCAGCTAAGGTCAGGTTCTTAATTCCAAATGACAAGCCTGCCCATTATTACACATAGAATTAGACAAACATTCATACATCCATATCTTCCTCCTCCCTCAAATATTGAAATACCCTTAAAATGTTCCATACCTGTTTAAAACGGTAGATTATTTTTTGGCTCTGTGAAATTTTTTGGGGGGGTGTAGTGGGTGTTGGGGTATTTTGTCCCAACGAGAAGGAACGTGACCTTGACAATGTATTCACCTCGTCAATAATACACGATACCTAACACCCACAATTTAAAGGAGAGATTTAATTTGACTCATGGTTTTGGGAATTCAGTCTGTGCTCAGCTGAGCTCAAGGCAAGAACATCACAGCAGAAAGGCATGGAGAGCAAAGGTGCTTAATTCATGACAGCTGGGAAGTAGAGCGGGGACAGTGCCAGAGAGAAAGGGGTGAAGGGCTAGCCATAGACCCAGCCATTCCTCCATGACCCACCCAAACACACCCAGGAGTGTGCTCCACCAATCCCTGGGGCAGATCCCAAACCCAATCAAATTAACACTACACCCTAACTGCCGTAGATAACAAGAAAATTATCAGGTTTTTAAGGTTTGAATTGACTTTCATGAAACTACTTCAAATAAGTTACACAACTATTCCTCAAAATAAGTATGCCAATATTACACAAATTATTTACATAGAGCTACGTATATTAAATCATCAAAGCAGAAATCATTCTGAACTCACTGTGTATCATACTATGCTTTGCATAAATGTGTAGTGTATGTCCGACATAGCGATAATTCACATGATAAAATTAATCTATTTAAAGTATATTCTCTGGGCTGGGGATTTAGCTCAAGTGGTAGAGTGCTTGCCTGGCAAGCACAAGGTCCTGAGTTCGATCCCCAACATCCGCCCAAAAGTATATTCTCATTATTTGGCACCCATAACCTCTACCTAATTCCAGCACATATTCATCGCCCCAAAACACACTTCATGCCCATTTGGCAGTCATTCCCCAATCCACCTTCTCCGAAACCCCTGGCATGCTCTCATCTGCTTTCTGTCTCTATGATTTGCCTCTTCTGGACATTTAATACAAATATGCTGTTTGGCCTTTAGAGAAGCTAAATAACATCATTCATTCAATGTGCATTTATTGGTCACTTGATGTTTTAAGAACGAAGAAGGCAGTGGTGAACCAAACATGGTGCTTACAACCTGAAGGTCAAGGGGAAGAGTAAGTAAAGCAATACTGTATGCATGAAACGTAATGGCTTGCATCAGATGAAAAGTTTGCGTGGTAAGGAAAGAAAGTGCTAAGAGGGCCATATTCGTTAGTTCAGGTAGCGCTCTCTGAGATGTTTGGACAGAGGCCTGATTGAGGGGAGGAGATGAGACCCACGTGAAAAGCATTCCTGCCTGGGGAGGAAAAGTAAAGTGGCCAACTGGCCGAGCACATTGAGGAAAATCACACAGGACCTCAAAACTCATGGTGAAAATCCGGGAATCTGTGCTCAGTGTGGTGGGAAACAGAGGAGCTGAGTGAGCCACACCCTTCCCTTCACTCAGCTGTGGACACTGCACGGCCCTGCTGTTAGCCATGTCTAAACTTAGTAGGTCGTGATGCCCGAGGCGGCAGATCACTGGCACCAGAGAGAGACGGAATGGGAGGCACCTGAGGGGTCAAAGGCGTCCCACCCTTTAAATACCGGAAGCCTGAATTGTGTTAGTGCGCATAGAGAGTTGCTGTGCATGCTGCCCTTCTGCCTGGTTCTGCTACTGTCCGTGATCTTCAATTAAGTGTAGCTACTTAGTACTTACAACGAGGCGTACACTTGGCAGTTCTTTCTTTGCTGTGCACAAGAACCTGGACTGGTGTTCTTGGCCCATTCAATTGTAACAAAACTGCTGGAGGACTTTAACAGGACAGTGACACAAGCTGGTTTACATTTCTGCTGTGTGTGAGAACAGACAACAGAGGAGCAAGACTTGAAGCCAGGTGACCTCCGAGGGCCTGTCGTTGTGGTTCGGAAATAATGGTGGATAATGGTGGCGTATCCAGGCTGCTAACAGTGGAGGTGGTGAGAAATGACAGGTCTGATTTGTACTTTTATGATTTTACATGTGCTCATGGTGGCACTGCCAGAGACGAGGTTATATTTTGAAGGTGGAGCTGGCAGGATTGGAAGAGGTCACAGAGCTAGTGAAGGGCCAAGCCAGGATTCAGATCTGTTCGTCTGAGCCCAAAGCCTTCTTGTAACCACTCCTCTGGGCTGCCATAATGCTAAGCAAACACTAAGCATAAAAGGAGAATGGAAATGAGAGTACACAGACTCTTCAAGTCTTTCCTCTACCTGCACACTCGAACCAGGGCCTTGTGGCACAAGGCAGAAAACTCTGGACTGGGTGGGTAGGCGGTCAAAGTGCAAATTCTGTGGTCACCGTGGATTCTTTCTCAGTTTGAGTCATATGACATCTAAGTTCCCTTCCAGTTCTAGCACTCTGTGTTGCCACTATTCACACCTGCAGAAAAACATCCGGCTGTGTACACTGCCACCCACAGATACACAGAGGAAGATGAGACTGATAAGCATATGATTAACACACTGATTGCTACAAGAGTAGGTAAGAGGTAGCAGCATTAGTTTTCAGTTTCAATACTATTCAGTTCAGTAAAATTATGATTTTAGCATATTTTAAGGAACAGATAAAGCATGTCTATATATTGTATCATTCCAACTTTTTAGTGTATGTGCTACTGAAGCGAGCACTATTCCATCTTTTCAGGACATACTGAAATATGCCTTATTCATCCAATTATCTAAATAGTCATTCTCACCACAAAAGCCTATAGTATATGAGGCGTATTTTTTATAATTAATTTTATGGGTACATTTTACATATACATAATGATCATTTTCATCACAGGGAATTTGTACATGGGCATGATACATCTTGATTCTTCCTTTTTCCCTTTCCTCTCTCATCCCTTCAACCCCTTTTCTCCTTATTTACAAAAGCTTTGTTTCCATTTTTTCTTTCTTTTCTCTTATTTTTTTTCTTGCTTACTTTCCTCCTCCCCCTCCCTAGTTTCCCTTCCCATTTGAACATTTTCTATTTCACAATATCTATTGTACATTTTGGTCCTTGTTTACACTTTCAGTTTCTCACACCAGAGAAACAATGCAATATTTACTCATGTGTATCTGATTAACTTCACTTAAGAGTATGGTCTCAAGGTGCATCCATTTAACTAGACATGTCTCAAGTTTATCCTTCTTTATGGCTGAGTAGTACTCTATCATACTAAAAAAAACCACATCTTTATCCTTTCATCAGTTGATGGGCATTTGGGCTGTTTCCAAGATTTAGCTATTACAAACAGTGTTGCTATAAACATGGGTGTGTATATATTGCTGTGGTATGATGCTTTTAATTCTTTTGAGGGAATACCAAGGAGAGGAATAGCTGGGTCAAATGAAACCTCTAATTTTAGTTTTTTGAGGAATTTCCACACTAATTTCCACAGAGGTTGCACCAGTCTATGCTCCCACCAACAGTAGAGAAGGATTCCTTTTCCCCTACAGCCCCACCAGTCTTTGTTAGTTTGCTGATTTCTTGATAACAGCCATTTGCTCTGTAGTGAGATGGAATCTTCACACTGTTTTAATTTGCATGTCTCAAATGACCAATGACGTTAAACATTTTTTCATGTATTTGCCATTTGTACTTCATCTGGGAAGTGTCTATTCATTTCAGATGCCTATTTTTGGATTGGGTCTTTAAATTTAGAAGGTTTGTTTTTTTGAGTTCTTCGTATATTCTAGATATTACCCTTTGTCTGAAGAATAGCTGTCAAAGATTTTTTTTTCCATTCTGTAGGTTGTCTCTTCACTCTGTTGGTGATTTCTTTTGCTGTGTAAAACCTTTTTAGTAAGATGAGGTCCCAGTTGAGTCTTTGTAATATTTCCTGTGTGATCGATGTTTTGTTCACGAACCTCACCTATGCCTATACCTATGTCTTCTAAGAGTTCTATCAATTCTATCCTCCAGCAGGTTTAGTTTCTCTGTTTTAATATTTATATCTTTGATCCATTTTGATTTTAGCTTAGTGCACGGTGAGAGACATGGGTCTAGTTTTAGTCTT